>BQNB010132849.1:1977-18562 GCA_026074375.1 Tanacetum coccineum
TCATAAACAGTTGAAACTTCTCAATCAGCATTAATCTTTTCAATCAGCATTAACTTGATATTAACTAGCAGTTGTAACTTCTGTCAGTAGTATTAATTTTCTCACCAGCGCAGTAATCTGGAACTAGCAGTAGTAAATCTATAACCAACAGTCTTAAGTCCTTCAACAATCTTAAGTTAGTACTGGCAATACTAACTTACTCTAGCAGTACTAACTGGTTAATACTGATAGTTGTAACTTGTGAGTAGTACTAACTTTTGGCTTAGCAGTACTAAGTGCACTAAGTTTAATTCCCAACAGATAGAAACAAGGGCATATTGACTTTTTCATTATTGTTTTCCGAATCCATTTTCAAATTATTGGCAGAAATTATTTTATAAGAAAACGAGTTTTTTTTATCAAAAACTACCGTGTAATCCTCATCGTCGGATTCGTCAAACGATATTCTAAAGTCAATTTCATTGTTGTTAATAGAACTTACATTGGGTTCACAAGAGAGTGTTTCATTCGATGTTAAATTATCGTTGAAGACTATAGCTGGGAATTCGGTTTCAATGGATCTGAGGTTGTGAACATCTTCATCATACCAGATTTGACCATATTTAGCAGTTTCCCAGTTAAACACTTTCCCATGTTTTCGAGCTTTTTCTTCCCCAAGCCTGATGTATTCTTCCATAGTAATGTTCGGGTCGTCCATCCTGTAATAAACTTACTAGGAAAGAAAATCGTCAAATAACTTATACGTCGTATTTAGTAAACTGAACATGTTGTGCTACATAAACATAATTAGCAAACAGACATGAATATAAACTTATTCTAAACTACACTAATCCCAAGTATTAAATCTAATCTAATGTTAAAAACCAAAATATCAAATAAAAATCAAGATTAAAATTTCACTCCCTGGAAGCGGCGCCAAAAACCTGATGTATCTTTGTGTGGTGTTAATTTTATGATTTCAAGTTTTAAATTTATATTTTGCTGACTTAACCAAAAACAACACTTTAACGGGCAGTGTACCCGGTCGGTGGGAGTTTCGTGGTAAGTAGGGCGTCGATCACTAAGAACGAGAAACAATCTTTCAATTTATTAATATTTTGGTTATCTAAACTAAGTTAATTCTATTCTATGTTAAACCTATGATAAACCTATGTTAATCCTAAATCTAACGGATTAGGAGGGTTTTCAGCCTGAGAGACTGGCACGGGTTTTGTGGTGACTAAAATCAACTTAAGACACTAAAACACGCGTAGGCAAATTAACAGAAGATAAAAAAGCGGTCTAGCAAAATATAAGAAAACTATATTAACCATTATTAATCCAGTTAGAAAACAATTGGTTATTTATTTAGGTGAATATTACTTATCTCAGAGTGGCAATATCATTCTACGACTTGGGCATTACTTCTTCCTTATGACTAGATACGAAGAATCTAGTCATAATTAAATGTATCCGCAAAAGAGCATCCTTATTTTTTTATTGTAATCTATCTTAGGGACTAAAGCAATGGTGATCTTGTTAATCCACACATAGAGACTCTACCGCACTTACTGCTAAAGTCAATTCAAACACTAGTAGTCCACTAACCAAGTCTTTACACAATTAATCGAGAACGTACACGTAAAAGCCCTAAGGGTCACATGTCGCCCAAACTAAGCTCGCAATCTAATGGCAAAGTAGGTTATTAATTGTGACCAATTGTCAGAAGTAAAACCCATGATATGAGATGATCACCGACAAGATACTGGTCTTATCACTAGATCCAGTTGAATGATAGTCGCATACAAAAGAACGTAACAAGAATAAACTGATAAACATTAAACGAAAAACAAATCAACGATGAAATTAAGCAATCGAAGATAAACAAAACCAAACATTCATATATTCAAATAATGCGTTTTTTTTTTTTTTTTTTTTTTTTGGGTTTGCTAATACCCACGAAGGTACTGATTCGGGTAATTAATATATAGTGTATAATATATATATAGATATATATAATTATATATAAATATTATATATATATATATAAAATATAACTAAATAAATAATACCAATAGTAATAGTAAGAGAGTATCCCTTTGATTGACAATTACTTTAGGAAAAGTAATAGTTTTATCTCCCGGATGTCGTATCCCGACGAGAGATGAATTTGAAATCCACGAAAAGCGTTTTGTTTTTGATGCTTGAATATCGAAATAATTTATGTTTTTGGTTTAAACTAAAAATTTTAATAAAAAACAACTATATTAAAACTAATAGCAAATAGCGAACATTAAACGGAAAACGATATATTATAAAAAGGTAATGCTGGCTAAGTGTATTGACTAGATCCTTATGTGTGAATTATACAACAATTAAGTCCTTATTGATGAAACATTATGTTTTTAACAATTAACTTCTCACAACGTTAGACTATATTGAAAAAAAACTCTATTAAGATATCGAGATTAGTAATTTATTACAATAATTATTCTACGGCTTTTTTCCCGCTTCCGAAAAGCCAAAACAATAATTTAAGTAATATAAAAATTACTAATCATTTTTTCTCCTCTTTATTAATCAGAACCTAATTCTCTAAACAATATAAACATCTAACAAGTATAAAATAAAAATCTACATCACAACATATAATAAATAAAACTAACACTAATCAACAAAGTCAAACAATTTTAAACTAATAAAAGCTAACAACTACTAAGAAGATAAAAGGAAAAGAAAGAAAAACCCGAATGAAGAAAATGGTAGACGAATTTAAACCACCCCTATCTATAAACTTAATAAACACTAAAGAAAAAAACTTTATTAGTTTTTTATGACTGACTAAGTTGATAAAGCTACAAACTTATATACTAAATAAGCCTTAAACAACTAAAAAGCTTAAACTTTAAAATAAAAAAAAGCTTATAAGACCCCTAATTCATCGCCTAAGTGTTTGGATAGATTTATCAACATTAAACAAACAAGGATTAAGATGAACCAGGATAATATTAAGCTTACTAAGACAAAATAATCGTAGAATATTATTCTAAAGACAATAAGCTATTAAAAAGATGAAAAACGTTTAGATCTAAATCACCCAAAACTAAAGGTTTCAATCAAGTGAAACTCGATCGGGTTAAATTTAAAGATTTATATCTAAAAAAAAAAGCATAGAATTAAAAAGCAAACAAACTTTATGCTAGAAATAACAAAAAATTAATAGATCAACTATTTTAAGATCTAATCCACCACTCGAAACAAGGTGTATAATCAAGTGAACTCGGATTCGGTATGATTAAGGATTAGATCTATATAAAAAATAAGCATTAATGTTGATCTTTATCTTTTAGCTGAGCATTAAATACTGTTTGACTAATCTTCAATCAGCATTAATGTTATTCCAGCTTTGTCTTGTAGGTCCTCCATCTTTAATATGTTTTGTCATAATCAACTCAAAGTATAATTCCCAACATAAGCTATTAAGAAGCTTATTCGAATATAAGCTTAAGAGATCGGATCCAAAAAATTAGCTATAAGCATGAGCTTATTTGGAAATAAGCAAAAGAAAAGGAGTAGAAGAATAAGCAAAAAGAAATAATAAGCATTTAATAAAAACCAACCTTAATAAAAAGCATCTTCATAAATAAGCCAATACAATAAGTTGAGAATAAGCTAAAAAGCTTTTACAATAATATGCTAAAATAAGCTACCACTATTCTACTCCTACTCCTACAACTATACTACTCTATGTGAAAAATAAATCTAAAATCTAACACTCCAAATAATGAGCTGTTGTGTCCAATTTATATCCCAAAGTGAGTGGGGGTATTTTCGTTAATTCAAGTCTTTAACCACTCATATTACCAAATATGAGGGTATTTTAGTCTTCTTGCATGCCAGCTAATCAACATCAATTCATAGCCATAATTTCATGCTTGGATCAAACGCATTCCTTTATAGCCAATGATTACCTCGTACATCTAGAACCTTGTATTCGCTACAGTACCTCGGACTGACACGTGTCACCATTTGATTGGACAGCCGCTACCTGCACAGTACATGTCAGACATGTCAGACTTGCCACGTGGCAGGCTGTCATTGGACAGCCGCCATGACATGGCATTCCACGTGGCCTGTCAACGCCAGTTAACAACCGTCAACGGTGGTCAACAGGGGTCAACGGCGGCGGTCAACTACGGTCAACGGTGGCAGACCATCGTTAACCACCGCCAGAACAGTAGTCAGGCCGGGTCAAAAGTAGGGTCGGGTCAGGTTGCGGATGGGTCGGGTCGGGTCACGGACGGGTCGAGTTTCCACGTGGACCAATGAGATGGTGCCACGTGGGATGAGGTAATCAACCTCAACCCAACTCGAACCCTTGACCTATCGAAAGTGATTTTAGCAAGTCAACAAATGCCAACTAAGCCAAGCATACCTTCATTTATTTTATATTAAATTTAATATAAAACCCCTTTTTATTTAAGACCAGGCCAATTATTACTAAAGGTTCAAACATGGATGAAAAAGGTTCAAAATAAAAAGGTTCAAGTTAGAAAAGCCGATACCGTTGGACTTGAAATTTCGTACTCTTTCCAATGGTGTGATCGTGGAATATTAACGAGTTCGTTTGAACCTCGATAAACGTGAAAACGTCTTCAAAAGTCACCTGAAAATTAGCATTTTTTGCTTTGTTTTCAATCCTTTGTACCTGTAATACATAAAAACACAATACAAATATATTTGAAACATATTTATCCATATTTTAGTGTTTTAGTCCATTTATTAGCATTTTCCAGGGTACAAATGATGTGTGTTTTAGCACACATCAAACTCTCCCACACTAAGCCATTGTTGGTCCCACACGCAATGTTAATTAAACAAACCCGGAAATAAATAATTTTATCCCCCTTTAACTTATGACCCCTCACAATCAAACAAGAACATAAAAGGTCCATTAAGAAGGTTCAAAAATTATTTAATTCGTAAGCACCCACATTTTAACCACTTATTTAATAATAATATATAAAAACTAAGATAAAATTATAAAATTTACTTAACAAGGCTTTAAGAACGGGAGTTCGTCATCCTTGACTTTTCACAATCCCCAAACTAAGCTTAAAATGAAATCACAGTCAAATATAAGATTAGATGCTAACACTACTCATAAATGCTAATTGTGTAAAGTATAAACTTAACTTTTCGCCTCCCCTTATTCCTAATTTCCTCTAAGGATTTTTTATTTTTGGTGACAAATAAATTATGTCCTTATTTAAATAAAATAACCCGGTTTAGACCATAATTAGTTTGAAATCCTTTCCTAAAGAGACGATATGGTGAGAATAAGGTCCACATTAAGGTTCTAATTTCGCATGATTTAGGGGTTATCCTTTTTATTTCATCCGCAACAACTCAACTACGAGTCCAGAGACGGAGGCTTTATTTAGATAACCCCGGAGTCGAAATTTGGCTTTATACTTATTATTATTGCAACATTATTAAACCTCGATCCTTTAGAAGGCTGCAACATCGGTTGTGAGCCGGCAAGATGCAGCAAACATATTTCGACCTCGGTAATTTCCTCGACCTTTTAGAAGGATGCAACATCGGTTGTGAGCCGGCAAGATGCAGCAAACTTTTATCAGTCTTGGATTATTACTATGTGCTTTATTTAGAAGACTGCAACATCGGTTGTGAGCCGGCAAGATGCAGTAAACTTTTATCAGCCCACAGTTTTATTATTATTACCTCCACCCTTTAAACGACTGTCACATCGGTATGCGAGCCGACCATGATCCAGAAGTCTTATTTCGGCTTCGGTTTATTACATAACTTATTATTATTAGCCAAATTTCAAGTCATGTGGTCTTTTAACAACTGCCACATCGGTATGCGAGCCGACCATGGTCCAGGAGTCTATTTCCCCACAACACTGACAAAACCTCGATGTGTACCTTACTTTCACCATAAGGAATCTCTACGAAGTGATGTAAACTAAGAATCACAAAAATCTAAAGCAACTTTATTTTATTCGACAATTATATAGCGTTTATCAAGCTGGCGGGAGGAAAAAGCCACAATTAACCTCTATGAGCTCTAAAGATATCCAACTAATCCACGCTTAGCATCAAACTTATATCCAACTCTATCATTTTTCGTTCTTTGCAAAATTTTAAAGTTAAGCAAACGCTAAGTCTCGAAAGCTAAGGGGAAAGCTAGAGTGTAAAACTCGGTCAAGTCAAAAGCTACCAAGTTCTACGGGCCTACTTATTTATATATTTTTATATTTTCCTCATCATATTATTATTTTATATATATATATATATATATATATATATATATATATATATATATATATATATATATATATATATATATATATATATATATATATATATATATATATATATATATATATATATATATATATATATATATATATTTTATCATAATAAAACAATAAAAAAATTTAAAATTTTGGTCAAAACGGGGTTGCGTGGGAACACAAATAGGCACAGGTATGATCACATTTTGATAGAAATCTCCCCCACACTTAGAATGGAACATTGGCCTCAATGTTCAAAAATATCGGGTTTTACCCCCACACTTAATCATGAACTAGGCAAACTAAGAATACAAAAGCAATAAGCAAAAATCCAATTAAGCTAAAATACTCAAAAAGAAAATCTAGACTTTGAGCTACTGAAAACTTATAAAACTGACTATTATCTATCTATTTAAGCTATAACTTCTACCACCTTAAGCTAGGATTCAAAATTTAATAAGCTAACTTTCTACTTACTGTTTTTGGCTTTTTATGAATTTTTGTGACTTTGACAGCTAAATTAAACTAGGTAAATAAGCTAGAAAATGCAATTTAAAACTTAATCTATAATAAGCTAAACTTAGACTTAACCCTACTCGAATTTAAAAGCCTAAATCCTACTTTTACTTAACTAAAGACTAAGCTAAAAGTGGCAGTACTAACTGTGACAACAGTACTAACTTTTAGTTAGTACTGGTGCACTTTGCACAAGTGCAAATCAAAAGTGTAGGTTTCCTAACGGAAATCCTTGCACTAAAACACTCTTAGTGAGTGTTTACAAATTCAATGCAAACACCAACAACAGCTCAAAGAGCTAAGTTCAAAATTAAGCTATAAAATCTAAACTCCTAAGTACCCTGGTGCTGACACTATTAAAATAAGCTCTAAACTTTTCATTTTCAAAATCTAACTTATGCAAACTTATTTCCTAATGTTTATAACTAATTTCAAAGCTGTTTCAAAAGGTTTTGCACAGAACTTTTGACTTTAGATGGTCAAACATGCTTATGCCAAACACCCCTTTACTACTTGGACTTAAATAACTATGAGCTTAAATTGCAAATCTAATAAATAAGCACTAATTACCAGATGATTTTCAGCTTATAATAACCCTAACTAATATGAATTAACAACTAATTAAGCATTAGTCTAAGATTCAAACTAATTTCTACTATTTTTGGTTTTTTAAGGTTTTTAAGACACTTATATTAAAGACTAAGATCTAAACTATTTTAATCAAAAACAGATAAGCAACTATGATTATTAAGCTAGTAAAAACACAAATAAGCACTTAATAAGCAACTTTAATAAGCTAATAAGTAGATCTACACTATTAAGCTAAAATTAAGCTAGAAATGAAATTATGAAAAGTAAATGAAAACTTACTTGTGCCTCAGCTAAACAGAAGCTCAAACTCAATTACCAGCTACAAGCTCTAGCTTATTCATGTGAATAAGCTAGTATAAGTCCATGAGAATCCTTCCATTTTAGATCCCCCTTCCATAGCTTAAAAGTCTAAATTTCCAAGGTATTTATCTGATTTTAGAATCTAGATAGATTAGATAAACAAATTGAGCTCTATCACAAGCTTAGAGACTTGTGAGAGCTTATGAAACAGTACACACATACTTATAGCTTATTGAGATGGTTACAAGTATTGAAAATAAAGATGAGAGCTTATGACAAATAAAAACTGGATTTCATTAATATAAAAACTTGATTACATTACTAATTGAAAGAAAATTACAATAAGCAACTAATTATACTAAGAGAAATTTTAAGGAAAAAAAACTAAAATTTAGACAACAAAAAAAACTCTCCTGTGTGTGTGTGTGATGAGGGCTTTATATAGCCTGAAGGTGAAGGTTCTAGGCTCTTGCATCCATTTCTAAGCCTTTAATCCGTACCCTTGATTCTTCTATTATCTTTGATCTTTGTTCTTGGCCATTGGATCACTAAGTTACCTCACACGGATTGCCAAGCTGGCAATTCATGTGAGGCTCACTTGTGATTCTTTTCTGAGAGGAAAAACTCGGCTGGGATCTATCGAGAATATGCTGGTTGGTGGGTGATCTAGTCTTTTCCCCACATTTCTTCAGAAATATCGTTCTGCACATAAACTATGCTACTTTCGAAAATTGTCGATCTAAATTTAACTTAAAATTAAGCACAGTCACTTTAATTGAATAATTGTCAGAGCAAAAGTTGACAAGTGATAGTTATAAGTAGTGTTAGCATCTTTACTTGTACTTAACGGTGATTTCGTCTTTACGCTTAGTTTAGAACTAGTGAAAAATCGGGGACGATGAATTTATCCATTCGGACATCCGTAGATTATTCTATGGGCGCTTCTCATTCTATGATCCCAATGTTGATATAATAAAGGAAGTCAAACAGGTAGTCGAGAAAAGAAAAAGGAAAATCCAAAAATATTAGGGAGAGTCAGTGTACAGATAAAAAAAATGGTGAAAACGGGACTTGTCGAAGCTATTGATTCTTTATTTCCCTTGACGAACACTTAGCTACTTTTCGAGGTTATTAGTCGAGGGGGATCGAGATTCTTAGTTTTCGTAAATGTTTACTTCATAACATTGCGTGAGGACACGGCAATACCTTAGTATGGGGGATTTTGGTATGTGCTTAATTACACATACCTTTTTCCATTAAAAATGGACTTAAATGACCAAAAACAGACAAAAACTGCCAAATATATGTTTGTTTTGTATTTATGTTGTGCAGGAAACGGATATTCACAAAAAGACGAAAAACAAAGCCAAAAACAACAAAACTGAGCACGGAATGGAAAAGTGTGATAAGACGAAGCCAAATTAAAGGCAAATTATCAATTAAGCCAAAAAGTCAACAGAAAAGTCAAACAGTCAAAGTCAAAGTCAACTTCGAGAAGCTGAATCAGAAAAGAATATAACTTGTGGGACTGAAATTGCCAAATCCTAAAGTTATATTACTAAGATAAAACCACAAGGACTGACTTTGTAAGTTGAGTTATAACCCCCAGGGACTATTTTTGCCAACCCCCAACCAACTTCACACCACAAGGACGAGAATTGCAAACATCCTTATAACTTTGAGGGACCAAAGTTGGCAACCACCCAAACGTTACCCTGTTACCCACAAACCAAATTTCTCGCCCCTTTTAAACCCACCACAAGTCACGGGTTTCTTCTAACCTTATTACCCTGCAACATCATCATAATCCAATGGTTAAACCCTCCTTCCCCTCTCCACTACCACCATAACCCAAGAAAAGATTGCCAACTTGGCAATCTCACATATTTCGAGCAAAACCAACGATGGTGATGATGATCCGAACATACACAGGACTTGATCAAGGGCCAAGGCTGACATTTGGGGCTTATTACTCACTAGAGAAGCACAACTGAGCTCTTTTGCCTCAGTGAAGAAACACAAACCAAATAAATGAAGACTTGGGTTTTTTTGGGTATAAATACCCAACCCAATGTAGCCAACCTGGAGGGAATTTTTTTCAGCTTTTTATCTTTTAATTGTAATTTAAATTCAGTCTTTTAAATTTCAGCATTGTACTTCACTTTTTAAAAGTTTAATGAAAGTTTGAAGTTCTTTAAAATCTTGTTCTTGCACTCTTAATTCAGTTATTAATTGTGGAAATTGATTTTTCTTAGCTTCTAATCTCATCTAAGCAGAAAGATTCGAATAACCGAAGCTAATTAATAGCTTATTGGTTATTTCGAACCAAAGTCAAGAGTTTGACTTGAAAAGTCAAAATAAGCCAAGAACAATTGGAGCACTGTTTATATTGGATGGTAGTGGTTTAGAGTCCCATGGGGGACTATAGGAAGTGAATTTAAGCTTAGTGAAAGCTTAATCCATCAGCCATAAGCTTGGAGCTTTGTAAGCTTATTTCCTATTTTCTTTATTTTGTTACTGTAGCATTAGCTTATTGTAGGGCTTAGTATTGCTTAATTTCATTTAAATATACTACAGAATGCTTATCTTGTTAGCTTTAGTAATCCTAGAATGTTAATTCAAGTTTTAGAGTAAATTGTCAAATTATAGCTTAAATAGTGCTTATTTGGTCTCAGCTTATTTCAAGTGCTTATTAGGGTTCAATTTCTGCTTAGCTTAACTTATTATACTTAGTTAACAATCTGTTTTTGGAAAATGACCCTTAAAACCCTCTAGATCAGTTTTAAAAAAGAAGAAAGAAAATATAAAGGGGTGTTTGGGACAAGCCTGAAAATGGGTCAATAGAGGCTTGTACGGGTTGAGGTCTTTGGGTCAGGTTAATTTAGCTTAACTAAGGTCTTTCAATTAGTTAAAATTAGTTTTTATAAGAAAAACAAAAAAAAACCAAGTCTAAATTAGTGTTGTCTTGAATCTGTTGGTATTTAGGCTTTTGAATTTGCTTATTTTGATTAGTTATCTTAAAGTATGTGTTAGGAATAGTTTGTATGTCATAGTTAAGAGTGTTTATGCATTGAGTTTGTGTTTAAATAGGCAGCAAGTGTGTTTTAGACTTTAACCAAAACCTGCATATTATGTTGAAAAAGTAAAAAAAAACCCCAATTTTAATTAAGCTTTTTAGTGACTAAAACTTGTTTTCAGCTTTCAAAAGTTTGAGCTTAAGCTCATTAGGGGCTTAAGTTAATCTGTTTTAACTTGTTTTAGAAAAATAAGTTCATTTGGTGGCTTAATTTTAAGCCCAAAGCTGCCAATTTGGGGTGTTTGCAAACAAGTCCCCTGGTGCAAAACAGCAACTTGGCATCACTTTGTCTTGGCTTATTTAAGCTGGAAAGCTTAAGCTTTCTACATTTTTAGAAAGCCTATAGGCTCTTTAATAAGCCCCCAAAAGCCCAAACCTTAAGACACCTTCTAGGTGGCTTATTTTTAAGCCAAAAGTAGGCTTTTGGCTGTTTTTCAAACAGTTTTAAGCTCAAAAGCTCATTTGGCTTATTTGAGCCTATAGCTTGTTGCATTTGCTCATTTCTTGTTGCATTAGGTAATTTAAGTTAGGTTTTATAGCTTTTTAGGATTCTCAGCTTATTTTGAGCTTATTTAGGCTTACTTGTGAATTTGTAAAACCAAAATTCTCCCCTGGTGCAAAAGCCCAGGTTTGCAGTTCTTTTTTCTAGCTTATGTGTTTTCAAAATTGTAGCTTTTTGGCTTTTCTAGGAAGCCCTTAAGCCCCTCTTTAGGCTCAACAAGTTTCAGGCCTTAGGACCCACCCTAGATTGCTTATTTTTAAGCCAAAAGTGCCCTTTGGGCTGTTTTGCTTTAGAAAATTCCCCTGGTGCTGAGAATTTAATAAGCCAATTTCAGGCTTATTTGGTGCTTTTTCATTATTGTTGTTTGTGCTTATATGCTTATCTTGTGTGCTTATTTGACTGTGAGTGCTTATTTTCTCTTTTGCTTAGCTTAATTTGTCTAAAAATCCAAAAGAAAAAAGCCTTTAAGCCCTTTTGTACACTTAAGCATTCTGTCCTTCCTAGCTTTTTCTAGCAGCTTTTTTATAGCTTAATATTGTTTCAAAATAAGTTTAGATTGCTTTTTCTTAAAGTCTTTTATGTCCTCTTTTCCTTTTTCTAGCTGTTAGGTTCTTAAGAGTTTGTCTAAGGGCTTACTTATAAGCCCAAAGTTGCCACCTTGTCTGTTTTACCTCCCTTTTTCATGTCAGATAGCTTATAAGCTTTTCTAAGCTTATTTTTCTTTCATTGTGCTTATTTTTATCTACATTTGCTTATTGTGATTAGCTTAGCCTTGTTTTCTAGCTTATTTGCATTCTAGTAGCTTAACAAATCCAAAAAAGAAAAAAAATAAGCCATTTAGCTTAATAAGCTATTCTGCCTGTTTTAAGTGCTTTTTACAGCTTATTTATAAGCTTTTGTAAAAAGTTGTAGTTATAAAAGTAGCTTATTATTATGTCCTTTTTAAGTTTGTAAAAAAAAATTGAAAAAAAAAATATAAAGGGGAAGGCCAAAGCCCCGGGTGAGCAAGACTCGAACCCGGGACCTCAAAGCCCTCAACCCTTATAAACCCAACACCACTACCGCTGTGCTACAATAGCTCATCCGGTAGTGGTTTGTTGGATTTAATATATAAGGGCTTTTTGGCCCATTTGCTTATTAAGCTGTTTGGGCTTATTTCTCGGCTTATTTGATAAGCTGGTTTCCCCAGCTTATTTTTCTTAGGACCCTTAACATTTTAGCTATTTTGTGTAATTTTTCTAGAATTTTTTGTAAACGTTTAGTATTTTTTATAATTTATTTTGTTTAAAAACTTTAAAAAATCATAAAAAATAAAATAAAAATCAGAAAAATATAAACTTTTTTTTTAAAATTTTCTTTTTTCATATAGTTTCTAGGAAAAATATTAGTTTTTGTGTAGGGTCATTTTTCCAAAGTTTCACTTTTTAAAGAACGGGATTCGTCCCCGTTTTTGATTTGACTCGTTTTTGGTCCAAACGAACTCCGTTTTTAGTCTAGTTTTTTTAAACTTCGTTTTTAGTCAAGTAGAATCTATTTTTAGTTTAAAAATTGTTCTAGGGTTTAAATTGTGTAATTTAGGTTTTTGACCCTCGTTTTTCGTGCCCGTTTTAGGTTTTAAGTTATATAGCTTTCGTTTTTAGGTTTTATTTAATCGTTTTTGCATATTTAACTTGTAGAAATAGAAAACCAATCATAATCTTGTAATATTCAAACATCGTTTATCAATTCGTCATTCGATTTTCCATTCAAGCCTCGTTGGGACTTAACGACCCGGGAACTCATACTTCCGGTTACATATATATTTTATTTAGTGAATTTTGACTTCTTGCCTTGGTCAAAGGCAATTGGTTGAGTGTTTGCTTATATATTATATATATATATATATATATATATTATTGACGAATCAATTTTTGGCGCCGTTGCCGGGGAGGCTGTGAAAACGATTATCGTTACGTTTGACAATTTGTGTTTGAATCTGTGAATATTTTCTTCTATAAAAATATAAAAAGTACAAAAATATTTTTCATTTTCTTTTATTAGTATAATTATCATATAAAAACAAAAGAAAAACCAAAAATATAAAAACATTGTCCATAAAAAAAGAAATAAAATTCACAAATTGGTAAAAATACCAAAATATAATATTCTCAATTGAGGTATTATCATAATAACTTCCGGTGAACTTGTTGGTTCCCAACTCGAACAAAAGATTTAAAAACTTGCCATTTGTGTCACTTACGAGGTACGGCTCACCTTGAAAAGTTGAACAAGCTAAAAAGTGGGTATAAGGAGGGTTGTTCCAAGGAACTACGACCCGAAAGGAGAAATAAGCTTCGCGCTATTCCTACTCCTCCGCTCACCTGTGCGTTTATCTTTTTGAGAGCTACCGTGAAGTAAGTAGATTATTTGGTTGAAGTTGTCCTACCTCATTGTCCGGTAAAATACATTGTGAATAAATCATTGAAAAACCAAAAAAATTAGTGTAAATTTTCTTTTTATATTTCTATTTTGTGCATGCGCACTCGTTCTCAAGCCCGTAAACGTCGACAACAAC
This sequence comes from Tanacetum coccineum, assembly GCA_026074375.1. Classification (NCBI taxonomy): domain Eukaryota; kingdom Viridiplantae; phylum Streptophyta; class Magnoliopsida; order Asterales; family Asteraceae; genus Tanacetum; species Tanacetum coccineum. The sequence continues at coordinate 15,818 of BQNB010132849.1, forward strand.
AAGTCCGACAAACTTCTGTTGAATCACCCAATCTTGAGAAACCAAATAACAATCAAGAAACTTTCAATCCTCCCATAGTTACGATGGCCGATAATCGTACTATGGCGCAATTGCTCGAAGCACCCACCGAGGGTTACGAGGATGCGATCGTTGTTCCCGAAATTACCGCGAACAACTTTGAGATCAAGCATGGTCTACTTAATCTTGTTCAAAACAAGCAATTTTTTGGACATGATAAAGAAGACCCCATGCCTCAAATCCGATATTTCAACAAGATTCATCTTCTACGGATGAAAGTTCCGAACGTCCGAGAACGTCGGTTAAGTTAGGCTTTTCCCATTTTCCCTCGGAGGAGCCGCCCGGATTTGCTGAAAAAGAGCCCCTCGATCGATTCTTACATGGGATGATTTGTTCGATATTCATTGTAACAAATTCTTCCCTCCCTCTAAAACAACAAAATCTTCGAAATTGAAATCACGAGATTTCAACTAAAAATTTGATGAAACGTTTTACGAAGCATTGAGACCGAATCTCATGATATTCTTAGGGGATGCCGATCATGGGTTTTCAGATTTGCATTTCATCTCGGTACATTCTATAATGCCTAAATTCGAATGATCTAAGATTTATGAACTACGCTGCGGGTGGAAAATTTTTGATGAACTACCTCGAGAATGCCTAAATAATCATCGAGAGCAAATCCAAAAGTTCGTCAATCACGATGGAAGGCAGTTGTTGCCCAAAGTGAGTACGAGTATTCTACCCAGCAGTTTAATCCGATGTTTGCTGAGCTGAAAGATATGGTTAGAGCATTGATTCTCGATAAAGAAAAAACAACCCAGCTCGTAAATAGCGGTCGAGCAAAGTTGTGTAACTTGTGGGGGAGGTCATTCTAACCAAAATTATCCAGCCACCGATGGAAACATTTATCGTGACAATATCCAAGAGTATGTGTCACAAGCCGCTGCGGCAAATTTCAACCAAGGAAATACCGGTTACCGACTCAGAAGGTTTTGCCAAATCAAATTCGACTCCCGGTTTTCCTCGTTCAAAGCCATCATGATTTAATCAAAATTTTCAACCGGGGAAACAATTACAATCAAAACCGAGGGAACAATTTCAACCAAAGCCAAGTTTACCGTCCCCAGGTTAATCAACCACCAGCTTACCAAGCTCCTGTTCCTCAGACACATGGTGTGTCCAAAACTGATTTTGACAACTACGTCAAGGCTAATGATGCAGGTTTGAGGACATGCAAAAAACCAAGGCCAACCTTGGAAAATACCAAATGGCCAATTTAACGAATGATTTCCAAGTTCGTTGACTTCTAATACGCTCTACCTTCAGGTTCGGGAACTCTCCCGGGTAACACCGTTACTAACCCGAAGGAGGATTTGAAAGGTATCACCACCCGGAGTGGTGTTGCTTATCAAGGACCCACTTCATCTTCTTCTCCGAAAGTTATGAATTGTGTTACCGTGGTTACAAAGGACCGATGCTTCTTATAATAACGGAGCACGAAGACGTCTAATCCTCCGTGCCGGTGTTGATCCTGTCTAGTGCCCGATGCCTATCATCGGATCATCAATTCCCATTTCCTTCAGAAGAAATGGATAAAAAGGCGCCATGAAAAAGATATCGATCAAATTGAAAAATTCTAAGTATTCTTTGAGATTGAGTTTCGAAATTAGCTTTACGGATGCCTTGACCCTTATGCCAAAATTTGCCTCGACTCTAAAAACTTTAATCGGAAACAAAGAGGAGTTGAGTGAAATGGCTAGAACTCCATTGAACGAGAATTGCTCAACGGTCATCCTAAACAAGTTACCGAAAAAAATTGGAGACCCTGGCCGATTTCTTATTCCATGTGAATTTTCTAGGATTAATAAATGCAACGCCTTGGCCGATCTCGGCGCAAGCATTAATCTTATGCCATATTTCGTCTGGAAAGATCTCTCTCTTCCCGAACTAACCCTAACTTGCATGACGCTAGAGCTAGCAGACTGTTCAATCACTGAACCAATCGGTATCGCCAAAGATGTCCGTTTAATGGTGGGAAAGTTCCAGTTTCCAGCAGATTTCGTGGTCGTAGATTTTAAACCAAACCCCCGAGTACCTTTAATTCTCAGGAGGAGTTTCTTAAAGACCAGTCGTGCATTAATAGATGTTTACGAAGGCGAAATAACCCTTCGTGTTGGCAAAGAGACCATCACATTCAATCTGGACCAAACTTCGAGATACACGGCTAATTACAATCATATGACGGCGAACCGAATCGACGTCATTGAATTGGCATGTGAAGATTTAAGATGGCACGCGACATGGAGGATAACAGATGGTGTGTTATGTCACCCCGCAGATTCACAGGCATAGCGTACCATAGATGAAAAATTCCCTGAAATTGTTGAAGATCCAAGAAATCTACGGCTAGGAATATCAGCTGATGGGGTTAACGTCAACACAGGAAATAGGCATCACACTGTATGGCCAGTTTTAACTGTCATATACAACCTTCCTCTATGGTTGTGTATGAAAAGAAAGTTTATCATGCTTTCGGTATTAATATCGGAATACTCAGGAAATGATATCGATTATTTTTTAGAACCGTTGGTTGATGATCTATATACCTTATTCGAGACATGGGTTGATACATATGATGTTTCCGCAAAAGATAACTTTAATCTATGTGTCATTGTGTTATGGACAATAAATGATTACCCTGCACTTGGTACATTATGTGGCTGC
>BQNB010132850.1:0-15453 GCA_026074375.1 Tanacetum coccineum
TGCTAAGAAATAAATGGCCCTTGCTATCTCCATGACCGAAGCCGAATACGTCTCCACCGGAAAGGCATGTCAACAAGCACTATGGATGAAACAAGCTCTCATCGACTACGACATACGCCTCGACGACATTCTGATTATGTGCGACAATAAAGGCGCTATCGACTTAAGTAAAAACCCCGTACAACACTCTAGAACTAAACATATAGAAATACGTCATCACTTTCTACGCGATAATGTCCAAAAGGGCAATATTTCTATCAAGAAAGTTGCATCCGAGGATAATATAGCCGATAAAACATGAGGATAATATAGCCAAGATAATACGTCATTACTAAGCCTTTAAAACGTGAAGTATTTAATTATTTAAGATTAGGATTAGGAATGATGGAACTTATCATGGATAGTGATTCTCCATCATCTCAAAAATAATCGTAAGCAGAAATTTAATAAAGTAATTAATCATTATTCAAAAGATGTTAATTCACATTACAAGTTCCAATTACAAAACTTTCGATCGTGAACATAGTCGAGATTAGAATTTTGCTAGATAAAGAAAATATCAATAAAATGACCATAGATATTTTTGAAATCTACATGTATGGTCAATACAAGAAAATTACGAAATTGATTAAATAGGATGAAAAGAACAATCATCGAATGGCAACTTACACTTGTGTTGATGATGTTTTGTTGAGTCCAAATGTTCATAAATGATTGTGTTATTAGTAATGGTCAAAACTTATGTTAAAAGATAACACACTCCTAGTAGGATCGACTACGTTGAAATTCCATCTGGAAATTTACGACAAGTTGCATGGTTCACTCAAAACTTAGACGTCGACTCCAAAAATTATATCACATACTCCTAATAGTAAGTATAACACACTCCAATGGCTAAAAACACAAAACCATATCTCAATTTGCTTAAAAATCAACTTTGTCTGTATTTATGGACACATGCGGATCACGGATCCACCATATGGAGATCCGTATGTTGTTTAGGTGGATCCGTGCGTCTCAGATCGCGAGTAAATAACAAATTGGGACCACAAGTATTATTATACAAACACACCCACGAACTCAAACACTAAAACCCTCAAACAAACATAACACAAATTGGCAATTGGAGCAATTAATCTACAAGATCATCAATCTATAATAACTATTGTAAGTGATTTCATCTTATTTTCTATCTAATTTCATATCTAGGGTTTCGATTTTAATCAAATCACATAATTTAGGGATTTTAATTTTTCTTGTCCTTTTCATGCAATTAGCATTAGATTATAACAATGTATAACTATTATGATTCCCGTAGATGTTAGAATTGCATAATTGAGGCGACTCGCCAAAAACTCAATTTTCGACTAAAACCCTAAATTATACTTTTAATCAAATCGTGTTTAGAAATGTTTTCAAAACCATGTGTTGATTGAACACATTGTTAATACAACGCAAAAACGTTTTCTTCATGCATCATGTCTCGCGAATGTCTTCACGAAGTGCTTTATCAATAAGCATTATTTGCTTCATTCGACTAGAGCAATATTAAACATAGGTTGTGCATTAAGGTTTGCTTATTACTAGTATTATCACTATTTTTCTCTTATTTGAGTCAAGCAAACCGCACACCCACATCAAGTCGATATGAACACTCACTTAGAGTTTATATTATATTTCTATTTTTTGCTTATTGAGTCATTGTCATTTATCTATAGGTGAAATCACGACTTAAATAGACTACCAACGAACTAAAGAGTATCTACCTAGAGTCCATCATACTAGACAAATGGATGAAGAACTTAAGGAGTCTTACCGCACTCTTGAAAAGCACCTCTTCCATGAAGGAAGAATAGTTACTCCATCTTTCATTTCTGAAAACAATATGCTTCCATTCTATCAAGCTATAGGACTCGAGCCTTTTCTCACTCTTAACGAACCCATATGTCTTAGATTTGTAGTTGAATTCTTTCTTAGCCTTAAAGTTAAAAGAGATGAGGAGCTACATCCTAACATTGAGTTCAATCTTGGTCAATTCACCTTTAATCTAACCCTATCTCGACTCTCTCAACCCCTTCAAACTCCACATGCTCTAGAAACCTTTTACACAAGCAAATGGTCACTAAACTCTCTTGATGATCATCCTAATAGCAATTTCTTTGGCCCTAAACATGACCTCGTCAAAAAGAACATCACCACTCCTAGAACCACTCAAATTCAACTTCTAAGAGACTCCAACAAACTCTACCTTGACGATATTTGTCCTGATTTGAAAGGATGGGAACTTTTCTTTAGAGGAATTTCTTTTGCTCTCTTGACAAAAGAAACAAGGTAAATGCATGCACTGCATACATGATTTACTACCTAACCATTGGAAGAAAGTTTAACTTCACTTCGATGATCATTTATTGAATGGAGGAAGTCATAAACAAACGCAAAGGCCCCATGCCTTTTTCCATGCTTTTGACCCCGTCTTTACAATCATATCCTTACCACAAACCCTCAAGTCATTGTTCCAATTGTTAGGTTCACATTTCATGAACTTGTCATAGATCCTCTAGACATTTCAAAAAATCCTAGCAAAGAAAAAGGAAAGAAAATTGCTTCTCCCTCGGTCATCCTCTTCATCTTCATCATCCGATGATAATGAAGCACCATCTTTTCTTGAGTTCTGTGATGAGCTATCCGACAGTGAAGATCTAACCAAAGCCTACCAACTTTATGTTGACGTTTTAAGCATGTTTTTTAGGTCAATAAGGCACGAGGTGCGATGATACATTGGGAGTCAATAAATGAAGAGTCAACACTTAAGATTTGGGGTCTTATTACACTTTGGGGACAATTGTTATAAACCGGAATCTTTATCTATTAATGTTGAACTATTTGAAGCCATGAGCTTATGTAACAAACAAGTATTTTGTTAATCCAATGTATCTTTTTCAAACGACACGTTTAGTAGTCGTTCTCAGATCTTGCGCTATTGACCCAATAATGTAACGCCTCGGATATTCAACATTCCGCTGCATACTCAGATTTGAGGGTGTTACAAAATCCATGCAAAGACCACCACTTTTTGAAAGTGATAGTTTTTTATTGGAAAAATAGATTTGAAATATATGTTAAATCAAAAGATCTTGATCTTTGGCATGTTATTACTAACGGTGATTTTCAACCTATTCAACAAAATCCAGAAACCAAATTAGATAAGGTTATCCCTTTTGAAAAACAAGTGATGATCTTAAAAAGAGGCTTGCAAAAAATAACGAAGTGAAAATGGTTATTTTCAATGCTTTGCTAAGAAAAGAATATGAAAGAATTTTCATGTGTAATACGGCAAAAGAAATTTGGAAAACTTTGTTAATCATCCATCAACATAATAGCCAAGTCAAAGATAACAAGATCAACCTTTTAGTACAACAATATGAACAATTCATCATTTCTGAAGACGAATCTATAGATAGTGCTTTTTCTAGATTTAGTACTATTATTACTAGTCTAAAAGCTCTTGATGAAGGTTATTCTAGCAAGAATTATGTTAGGAAGTTTCTTAGGGCTCTACATCCTAAATGGAGAGCAAAGGTTACAGCGATTGAAGAGTCAAAGACTTAACATCACTGTCACTTGATGAACTCATCGGGAATCTCAAAGTTTACGAGATGATCATCAAGAAAGATTCTGAAATAGTCAAAGCTAAGGAAGAAAGAAAATCGCTTGCTTTAAAGGCTAAGAAAGAATCTAGTGATAAGGAGTGTTCGACTTCCGAAAGTGAAGACGAAGAATATGCCATGGCGGTTAGAGGCTTCAAGAGAAGAGGTAGATTCGTGAGACAACCTAGGAACAACAAAAAGACGTTCCAAAGAAGCCAAGATGACAAGAATGGCAAAAGTGATAGAAAATGTTTTAGATGCGATGATCCAAATCATCTTATTAGAGAATGTCCAAAACCACCAAAAGACCAGAACCAAAGAGCATTCATCGGAGGTTCTTGGAGTGAAAGAAGATGATGAGAAGACCAAAGATAAGACGTGTCATATAGCTCAAGCATCAAATGAGGTATGTTCCGATTCCTCTTACTTTAGTGGTGAAAACTCATCAATAGATGATTCAGTTCTAGATAATGAATATGACAAACTATGCAAAATGAGTCTAAAAATAATCACAAAGAACAAAAGATTAAAAGCCTTTAGAAATAGCTTAGAAAATGAGCTTAGTGAACTAAAAGAAAAATTGTCCACATTCGAGAAAAACGAGGGAGTTGATCTCGAATGTATAAAATGTCAATTGCTTAGAATTGAAAATGAAAAACTTAAAGAGGAAGCTATTAAACTAACAAAATTTAAAAAGAGTACACATTGCTTAAATAAAATGTTGAGTAATCAAAAACCATCCGAAGATAAATTAGGTTTGGGATTCAATTCACTTGAAGCATCAACTAGCGGAACTAAGGAAATAAAATTTTTGAAATCTTAAAAAGAAGCGTCCCCTGGTGGAGGTCCCTTAAATAAGGGTGGCCCCAATATAGCAGAGGTGGCCCCCAAAGTAATTATGGGTCCTAGACCAAAACATATAATGGTAAACAATGTTAAAGTTCCAGGGTCTAGTGATAATGAAGTTAAACGATTTTACAAGCCATCATTGAAACCCGGAGTTGGATTTTCAAAACCAAAATTTAGATCAAAAACTCCACCACCTAGAAGAGTCAATAATAATTGTCCTCGTCTTAAGACACCGCAACCAAAAAGGAACGTTGGCCGACAAAACTAACCTCATGGTTTTTCATGATTTGGAATAATTTCCAACATCAAAGTTAGATGCCATGGGAAATGTGTCTTCCATTTCCACATCCCAACCAATTGCATCAAATGCAAGGGATGTTTAGCACTAACAACTTTAGACCCATAAGATATTTGGGACTAAATGTTTGAGTTATTGCCTTATATAAATAGATATGCCTTAAAGTCGACTTGGAACCCGATGAGTGGATAAAGGATAGCGGATAAGAATATGACACTTCAAGAAATGAGTAGGACTATGTTGAATGAGCAATCGTTACCACAAAAGTTTTGGTGTAACACAATAGACACTTCAACATACATTCTCAACCGAATCCTAATAAGATCCAAATCTAGGAAAAACACCTACGAAACACTTCAAAGGTAGGAAAACCTACTCTAGAATAATTTAAGTGGTTTGGAAGCAAGTCTTCAATTTAAACACTAAAGACTACCTTACAAAGTTTGACCCAAAGGTCATACTAAGTTATCTTTTATGGTTACTCGCAAAATATTAAAGCGTACAATCATCCTAACAAAACATACTAGGAAAGTCGAAGAAATCACTCAAGCGTGAACATTCGATGACACTCCTCCTCCCTCTCAAGACATCAACCCTTGGTGGATAAGACTTAATGAAAGAATAAGCACATTAAGGTACCGAAAATGAAAAACCTAGAAAATGAAATTGAGGATGATAACTTTAGAATTGACAAATAGTCCAATATAAGGAAACAAGGAACCATCTATTAGAAAATGTCATAGAAACCTTAACCAAAGAACCCTTAGATTCACAATTAAAAACCAAAGTAACCTCTTTTATTTTATATCAACTATAGAACCTAAGAATGTAAATGAAGCCTTAGCGAATGAAAGTTGGATACTCGCTATGCAAGAAGAATAAAATCAATTCATTGCTAATGACATTTGGGAGTTAGTTTCACAACCTAGGAATATGACAATCATAGGAACTAAGGGAGTCTAGAACTAAGTTAGACGCGAACAGTATTTGTTTTCTCAAAATAAGCAGGTTAGTTGCTCAAGGCTATAATCAACAGAGGGCATCGATAATGATGAAACTTATGGCCCCAGTAGCAATACTTGAGGCAATTAGGATACTATAGTTAAGCAGTGCTTATATTTTAAGCTATTCCAAATGGATGTAAAAAGTACATTCCTGAACGGTTTTATCAATAAGGAGGTATATGTGGCACAACCTCCAGGATTTATTGACATGATAAACCAGATCATGTTTATAAACTAAAGAAAGCTTTATACGGTCTTAAACAAGCACCCAAAGCTTGGTATGATAGATTAAAAGCTTTTCTTATTAAACATGAATATAAAATAGGAATGATAGATAACACTCTTTTTACTAAGAAGAAAAGTTCAAACCTCATCATCGTTCAAATATATGTCGATGACATTATATTCGGCTCGACTTGTCAAGACATGTGTGATGAATTTGCTAAAATCATGCATGACGAGTTCGAGATGAGCATGATGGGTGAACTTAACTTCTTCCTTGGACTACGAATAAAATAAATGGAAGATGGTATTTTCTTTAATCAATCTAAATATATTAAAGAAATGCTTAAAAAATTAGGCTTAGAAGAATCTAAACCAATGAAAACCCCCATGTCCTCCGATACCAAACTCATGAAAGACGAAGAGTGTGAGTCGGTAGATAGTACCAAGTATCGAGGCATGATAGGTAGTTTATTATACCTAACGGCAAGTAGGCCTGATATCATGTTTAGTGTCAGCCTTTGTGCCCGCTTCCAAGAGGATCCCAAAACCTCTCACCTTGAAGCGGTTAAGCATATCTTTTGATACATTAAAGGCACTACGCATTTAGGATTATGGTATCCTAAGGGGACCGGCATAGAAACAGTAGTATATGCCAACTCTGATCATGCAGGAGATTATGTGGACCGAATGAGCACTAGCGGTATTTGTACTTTCGTGGGATGTTGTTTGACATCTTGGTTCTCGAAGAAACAAACCGCTCTTGCTATATCCACTACCGAAGCCGAATACGTAAGCGCCGGAAAGACATGTCAAAAAGCACTATGGATGAAACAAGCTCTCATCGACTACGACATACGACTCGACGACTTTCAGATCATGTGCGACAACAAAGACGCGATTGACCTTAGCAAAAACCCGGTGCAAAATTCTTGTACCAAACACATCGAAATACGTCACCACTTTCTTCGTGATAATGTCCAGAAAGGACATATCTCAATCGAAAAAGTGCCATCTGTCGATAATATTCCCAACATCCTTACTAAACCCCTTAAACGTGAATCGTTTAACTATCTACGTCTTGGTTTAGGAATGATGGAACACATTCAATAAATCATATTAGTCCGCTTCTCCTTCTTCTAGTTTCGAATCTAGTTCGTATTCCATTCTGTGTCGTGACAACTTAAATACTTCATCCGAAGTACTTTGAGCATTTTTAATTCGCGAAATGCAAAAACATCGCTCCTCTTTGTAAAAAAAATTCGTCAAAACTAAGTCTAAAATCCTTTGCTGAGGGCGGCCCCCCAATATATTTGGGACCGCCTGACAATATGGGACCGCCACCAGAAAACTCATATCTTCCACACTTAGTCAAAAAATTTCAAAACACAAAAACAAACACCCCATATCCCTACTGCAGCGACGAATACGAACAAAACAACCCAAAAACTCAAAATCAACCATTAAAACTTAAATTGAAGAAAAAATCAACACCTATAATCATCCACAACATCACAAAGATCATCAATTGTTAGTCATTTCATCTATTTTCTTTCAATTTGAGTCTAGGGTTCATGATGAACACAAAAATTACAATTGGAGTTTTACATTTTTCTTTTACTTTTTGTACACTAGACTCTAAGTGATACAATGTTAAATGTTGATCCCACTCCATAGATCGATATTCCTTACGCTTGTCTTAAGGTTTAGTTATAAAAGATAAAGTCAACCAACAATATTAGAAACTTTTTGAATGTGTTAAAGATTTGCGAATCTAATCTTTAATATTAAGAAGAATTATCAATGAAACAGTAAAACAATGAACATACAATTCAACAAATAAGCTCCAATATTATTAATGATAATAATACAAGTACTCTCAAAGTATTAGGGTTACAAAGACCTTGAAGCTATGAATTATATGTCTAATAATACTTCAAAAGATTGATAAAAGATATCAAACTCTATGCCCTAGGACCTCCTTTTATACACCAAGAAGCCCTAGTCGGCTTACAATACTTTCCTAAGTATCCATAATCTTTTCTATAAACAAATAACTTAATACATATCATATAAGCAGTACTGACAACAAACAATACTAACTTATTAACCTCAGTAGCATTAACTTATCTCTGAGCAGTCTTAACCTTGAGCAGTACTAATATTCACTAACAGTAGTAACTTTGTACTAGCAATAGTAAACACTTAGCATATTTTCTTTGAAGTTCACGAGCAGTACTAAATCCAGCTGAGTAGCATTAACACAAACATGAGCAACAGTAATTCAAACAACATTAATAAGACTTTTAATCCCAACAATCCTCCCCTAAACTTGGATAATCTACTTGAAAATCAATCAGTTTCTTCATTTAAAGCTTCATCAACACCAGGAGGATGCTTCCAAACACTTCTTTACGTCTTAAGTTGTTTCATGATGAATTTAAGAAGCTGATAAGCCATTTCACTTTCATAATCAATTATATGCTTCTTTTCCAACATCATTGAAAGTGTAAGTGGTGCAAGGGGATACTTCTTCTTTGCCAACATATAAATATGCACATGTTGCATCATCAAGGAATGTACTCTACAGGAGTCATACAACTTCTAATTCAATACTTTGTATTCTTGTTGATTCTTTCATACTTTATCTTTTACATGTGGTTCAAACATTGTTTTCAAATCACCCCATACAACAAATCCAAGTCTTCCACTGGTCTTGTTGACTCATATTTAGCTTTTACCAACTTGTAAAAATCTTCTAAATCTTCCCTGTCAAAACTTTTAAGCATTTGACTAAAGATCATGTACATTTGAGACTTTCCATCAGCTCTCATTATTTGATAATAGCTTTTTCTTCCTTCTTTATAAATCTTCCAGCCAACAATACTTGGAGACTTAACAACCAAAGGTATAGCATCAATTGCTACTTCTTCTTCATTTGGAATGATTTCCATTAACTGTTTAAGCTCTGCTATTTCTTTGTTATCTTCCACCTTTTGCTTCTTTGTAATCTCTTGTATCAGCTCTGTTCCTGCTCTCTTTTCTTTGCCTTTCACCAACTCTGTTCTAAAGTCTTTCTTCTTCATCAAATTCAGCTTGTATATTTGAAGCAGTTTCTTCATCAAGCCTGATTTGATTTTTCTTGTTCATAGGCTTCACGGGTTCTATCAATATCCCTTTACCTTTTCCCTGTGATTGTTGTGGAGATAGTTGTGAAGATATTGTTGTTGTAGATTCACCAAGCTCTTTTATAACAACCCCTTTCTTCTTGGGTTTTGTACTTTTTATTTCTTCAAGTGCTTGAGCCAAAGTAATATCATCAACAGTTTTGGCAGCCCTCACTAAACTGTCACCCAACTCCTTATGGACAGCCTCATCTGCAACATTTTCAATAGGATCACTAGGCTGATGTACCTGAGTGTCCTTTCTTTTAGGCTTCCTAGGTTGTTGTATCTTTTGAGGTTGAGTAGATGGTTGAATAAAGGTGGATGTGTGATGGGGATCAGTTGGAATTGCTGAACCTTCACCCAATTGTGATTGGTTTTGTACCATAATTATTTGAAATAAACGTGTTACTCTACCAGAAAAACCTTTGCCTACCATTCTCATATTTCCAAAAATATTTTTAATGTGAGAGGGTGCAATATATATTCTCTTATGAGTTGGCATCCCATCAAGTTGTTGGTCTAAAAATATTTGTACAAACCTTGGATACATCAAAAATTTGCCAAAAAAAAAAAAATAAAAAAAAGATAAATTATCCAAGTTTCTAATCATACTTTCAAAAATGAATTTTAAAAAATTAAAATTTTGGTTTGTAGCTAAGCAGATAATGGCTAGGCCTGATATCATGTTTAGTGTCTACCTTTGTGCCTGCTTCCAAGAGGCTCCAAAAACCTATCACCTTGAAGCGATTAAGAGTATCTTCCAATACATTAAAGGCTGTTGATCCCAACTAGATCTTTCAAACCTTGTAAAGGGGTTAGTTGTATTTAATAGATTCAAGACAACTATGCTAGAAACTTTGTTGATACTAAAAGTATGTAGAATCTACTCTTTGGTACTTAGAAGAATATTAGTGTAATAGTAAACTGTGATGCAGTAGAATGAAAAATGAATATAACCAAAAAGTGTCAATATTATTATGATGAATAATACGAGTACTCTGACTAGTACTAGGGTTTACAACCTTGAAGCTATGAATGTGTCTAATTTGATGTGTTTACAACCATAACCTAGGATCTCCTTTTATACACCAAGGAGTCCTTTACAAGATACAAATCTTCTAAACTTTTATAAGATATCTACATATCTTTTATTTATATAAGATATACATAATAAGTTCATACATATCACTTCATACGTCTTAATCTTCTTCTGGCAGTTGTAATCTTCATGCAGCTGTACAAAGTCTTCCAAAAGTATTAAGTTTAGTACTGGCAGTACTAACTTTCTTTTGGCAATACTAACCAGTTAGTACTGGTAGTTATATTCTGAGCAGTACTAAGTTCTTGAACTGGAAGTAGTAACTTGTGAAGAATTATTCCTAATAATCCTCCCCTAAACTTGTGATTTACCTTTAAATCTCAAGTTTCTTCTGAATTAACCTTTTATTCTACTCTGCTGAGGATGCTTCCAAACACACTATCTTTGCTGATGAAGTTGAGATCTAATAAACCTTAAAAGCTCATATGCCATCTCAGTGACATCATTATTCACATGAAGTTTCCATTGAAGCATTCTTTTAAGTGTATCTTGTGGAAGTGGATACTTCTTCTCAACTAGCATATGAATGGTTACTTATCCCAGCATCAAAGAGTGAACCCCACAAGAATCATAGAGTTTCCATTCTATCAACTCTTGACTATGATGATTTTTTCATGCGGCATCATCATCATCTGGTTCAAACATAATCTTCATGTCTCCCCATAGCATTAGATCATCAAAACCTGGTCTTGTAGATGCATACTTCTCATTAAAAAGTATGTACAACATAATCAAATCTTCTCTATCAAAATCGATTAGCATCTCACTGAAGAATATATAAGGCTTGTAACTTCCATCTGCCCTGTGTATCTCATAGTATCCCACATCTTCTTTGCAATAAGATGTCCAACTAACTATTAGAGATTTAACAGCCAATGGAATCACATTAATTACTTCTTTAGAGTCAGAAATAACTACCACATACTTCATGAGTGTAAGTTTTTCTGGATCATCTTGATTCTTCTGTCTTTTATCCTTGTCCTTTCTAGCTTTTGAAGTCTTTCTTTTTAGTCTTCCTTTAGCTTTCCTAGAACTTTCTTTCACAACTTTTTCAGCTACAACATCATCTTGCTGAACTATCTCTTCTTCAACTTGTTTTGAAGATTCTTGTTGAAGATCAAATCCTGATCTCTTCATAACTTCCTTTTTAATCTCAGAATCCTTAGGTATAAAAGCATGATTTTGATCCCATACTCTTTTAAATATAGGTCTAATATCTTTATATTTCATTCCCTTGAAATGACTCTGCTTGTATCCTTCCTGATTCTTCAAATATATACACATATTCTTCCTAACTTCAGCTATAGAGAAAGATCTGTTCTGAACTGCATGATATCTTAGAACAATAAGATCACTCTAATTAATATCATGGGCTTGATTAGCTTCAGCTATAACTTCTTGTTCGTGTCTTGCTCTATCAAATTCTTCTTGTAACTGTTTAACTATTTCTGCATCCCTAGCAATCCTTTGTCTTTCTTCTTCATTAATCTGTTCTTGCAATCTAATAGCTTCTTCATGCCCAAGTCTTTCTTGCTCTAGTTGCTTCTTTGACTTCTTCTAAACATATTCATCTTCTTTCATAATAGCTTTTCCTTTATCTTTTCTTTTTTCTACACTCCTTCTGATGTACACTAAATTTTCAGCAGTAGTACTAACTTTAGGAGTCACACTAGCAGTACTAACTGATATGTTTGCAGTACTAATCTCAATCCCAGTAGTGGTAACATGTACACTGGCAGTAGTAAATCCTTCAGCAGTATTAACATCAAAATAATATTCCATGTCTTGCTCAGATTATACCAATGAGATTGTAGGATCTTTATAAATTTCAGAGATCTTCCTCCCCTGTTTAGGAGAATCCTCTTCAGCATCTCCATCTTCTGAAACAACTATCCTGGCCCTTCTCCTAGCTTTGTTTGACTTGATCTTCTTCTCTAACTTTTTCACTCTAATGATGAGTTTTGTAATAGCAGAACTATAAACCTTCTTTGTCTACTTCAAGTCATTCTTAAACACTTCAACTCTATCTTTCAACTTGGTAACCAAATCGATTAATTCATTATGTTGCATACTGCCCTCATCACTTCCAAGTGTGTGAACTCTTGGGAGAGGTGAATCATGGGGCCTGGTAGGGGTCTTATGAATGGTACCACTGCCCTGACCTGCATCTAAGCCAATGTCAGTAGTGGCAGACCCTCCAACATCAACATCCACACTTGTGAATGCAGTCTCATCTGCTACTTGGGTTAGAGTAGGAAACTGAGACTGAGGTATAACACCCCCATTTTTGACATATAGCAGCGGAAACTAATATAGGGTATTATTTCATAGTACAACACTCATAATCATAGAAAAAGACTAAAAAGAGACATTTTTAAAAGATAAGTTATCATTATTATTTTATCAGAGTTTTTACAAACAGAGGTACCAAAATCTACATGAAAACATAAAGTTTGAATGATAACAGTTTAGCCATCTTCAAGTCCGTGCCACTCCATGCCATAAGATGCTCAGTTACATGAGATAAACATACTAAAAAGTCCGCACAAAGGTTGAGTGAAATTCATAGGTTTATGTTAAACAGTTTGAATACAAGTTCAATAGTAGGTTATGTTATTATATACCCATAAGTGTAATAATTGCAATGAGTGCAATTATTATAGAAAATAGTATTATTGCCCGAAGCTCATCCACCGAGACCTTGAGATAATCAATAATCACAATAAGTTGCCCTAACGGGTGCCTTTGCCAAACACCCGCATAGTGTTTCAAATGAAGTACGTTTGGTTACCAAAAAGTATAGGTACACCAACGGGGAAGCTCAGTCCCAAATAGATATATTCACAGCATTGGCGCTTACTCTGAAAAGTAATTAACGGTTCATGATAGTGGGGTCTTAATGGTAAAAGTAAGGACTTAGAAAATAATATATTAGGATAGCATACAGTTGGAAAAAACACTCGCATTCATGGTTTATAACATGTATCCCCATACGGGTTTATGAAAACAGTAGAAGATTTAAAATGCGAGGCTATGAAATCACCTTAACAAGGGAAATCTGATTGATGGCAAAAGTATATAAAGTGAAAGTAACGGCTTCGTCACACAACCTGGGGTAATATGTCAAGTCTTAGTGTGATGGTTTATGTTTCAAAACTTTATAAAGTTTAACATAGTACTTTGATTTATTAATTTATGGAAATATTGTATCATTGTTTGGGCCATCATAATTCAGAGGTCAAGTAGTAAACGTTTGAGGAGCCAGGACACTTTAAATCGTAAATCCAGCAAACTCGTCAAAACGTATACCCAAATGAAACTCCTCACATGAAGCTCCCTAGTAACGTGATACGATAAGATTTTAAGTTTCTTCAAAAGTTAATCGATGATAAATTACGTTAAATATTTAACGTAATTGTTTTATAAGGCGCTGATCGATGATTAATAACGATTAATGTGTCGGGTTTTAATAAAATCGGGTTTTATAATATTAATATATATATTTTTATAATTTATATAAAATTATTATATTTTAAATTTTTAACTTTGCAAAAATGGCAATATATACCCTTGGTTTAAAAACTTTTACAAGTTTAGTCCTTTATATATAAAGTATATGTAATTTAAACCTTTAACTTTAGAACTTGGAAAAATAGGTCCTTATAGTTATAACTTTGGAATAATGATATTTTCAGCCCCTTTATTTATAAATTTCAGAAAGTTACGAAATATACCCCTATGCATGAAAACATTTGCAAAACAAGTCTAAAAAGCCATGCAAGCTTATTTTAAGGTTCTAAATGATATTTGCAGGTTATAGCTTATTAGAATAAGCTAAAATAAGATGTTTTAACATAACAAAAGTTTAGAAAATGGATTCGTTAGCTAGAAAATCAAAACGGGTCATTTTTAGGGTTTTAATAAAAAACACATGGGTTTGAGGATTTAAGGCTTCAAAAAAGAGTTTATATATGATCTTAAGAGTATTATGAACATTATAATATAGATTATAAGCTTATTGAACAATATTTTGAGCTTACTTGAGCTAAAATGGTTCAAAATGGGGTTTTCAGGTTCGTACGCCTAGTAACAACTTCAAGGACTTCTTTTTCTTGATTCTTGGCTTTTATTCTAAGCTTAAGGACTTCACTTAATCCTTTTTGGTCTGAGTTAGAACTCCATTGAGTGTATGATGAAATTTAAGGTGTGATTGAAGAGTGTGTATGTTTCGGCTATTTATAAGGTTCAAAACCCTTGGTGCCCAAGTTTTCTTGGTGGCTAAGGGTTAAGGGCTGTAGATATATGACTAAGGGAGGCTAGGAATGAGTATTGAGGGCTATGGAGGTGTAGTTTAGCAAGGTGGAAGGTTATGAGGGTCTTGGAGGGTCACGGCTAACCACAAGTGACAAGGAGGTGACAAAGCAAGACTTGGTGCTTAAGGGTGGTGATAGAGGTGCTTGTAAGCTGCTTGGTGATGTCATGGTGATGCTTGAGTGGTGGTAGGATGCTAGCTTAGTTTAAAAAAATTGGTCAAAATGAAAGAAAAATGGTGCCGGGTTGGTTTAGGGTTTCGGCTTAGGATTTTAGGTTTAAATTTGTGTTAGGGTTAGGGTTTAAATAGTTTAGGATTTAGGATTAGTGTTAGGATTAAGGTTTAGGTTTTAGGATTAAGGTTTAGGGCTTAGTTTTAAGGTTTAGGGTTTAGTTTTAGGTTTAAAGTGAAATTAGGGTTTTAGGATTTTGTTTAGGGTTTAGGGTTTTAGATTAGAGTTTAGAAAGGATTTAGGGTTTAAAAGGCATGCATTAAGTGCTTGTACCTTGATAATTGCTTAATTGTATATATAAATTACCTGGGATTTTGCCAAAATAAAAGCAAGAAAATGCCAAAAGAATAGAAAAATGTGTGCTTTTGTGATAATTGTGCAGGAAAGGATAAAAAGGACAAAAAGAAGCAAAAACAGTCAAAAACCGACAAGAAACGGGAAAAAGTCAAGTCAAGAGTGAAGATGGGAAGCCAATGATCAAAGCCGGATCAGCCCGATACAGCAAGAAAGAAAGCCAATTGAAGTGCCAAAGACTAATAGTGACAAGTTTCAAAGTTTCAAAGGCTCATTTGGATATTTGAAGTTCAAGGGACCAAATTTGCATAAGGTGGAAAGTTTGTTTG
>BQNB010132852.1:0-18561 GCA_026074375.1 Tanacetum coccineum
TCCTTGACTCCACGTGCCATACCCTTATCCCTTCTTGAACAATCATGAGCTCTTATAACGTTTCCTTTTGCTAATATGTAACATAGCACTCGAATCTTTTAGCCATGTCATTAATTTCATTTTACCCTTTGATTTGATGCGAGGTTAAACTGAAGAAGACGATGAATAGTAAAAAATGGAATTTCCCGCCTTTTTTTTATAACTTTGTTGACCCGGGGTGTTAATTTGGGCTCGGGTTTATAGTAAAAGGATTAGGCCGGGTGTTTGGGCCACGGTTAAAAGAGTTTAGTTATAAAGGGATAACGACCGTTATCTCTTTAATAAAAAGGAGATAACGGTGTTAGGGTTTAGGGACTTTTGGTGAAATTGGTTTTAACATTAAGGGTATTTTGGGTATTTTCAAGTGTTTTGTCTTCTTGTGGTTGACCAATGTTGACCAAGGATTGACTATGTTGACCATTGATAGCAATCTTCCGGCTCTTTTGTACTCTATCCGTTCCCGTGTCCGTGTTTGTCCGGTTTTGACCATTTCCTTGTGATATTTGCATTATCCGTACCTACACATCACAAATGACAAAACAAGCAATATTCAAGCATAATTTGCACAATTTGTTCATTTTAAGGCCATTTTTGATATAGAAAGGATATGTGATTTCTCACATATCAACATCCGATGCAGCACTCCCATGTAGACCCACAGTAAGTCCTCTTAACGACAATGAAATTGACTTTAGATTATTGTTTGATGAATCCAACGACGAAGATTACACGGTAATTTATGACAAAAATTCATTTTCCTATAAAATAATTTATGTCAACAATTTGAAAATGGATTCAGAAAATGATAATAATAAGGTTAATATGCCTTCTTTTCTGTCACCCAAGCCTGAGGTCGGTTATTCTAATGATTTAGACTTCTTTAAAGATTTTGAGAATGAATTTCCAGCCATTCTTTACAATGATGCTCTAACGTCTAAATCAGGTTTCTTAACTGAACATATTATAAGTCCTCAACATATCGATGAATTTAATAATGAAACATCATTGTCCAAATGTGATGAAAAGGAACAAAATGTTTTATACTTTAATGATTTATTTCCTTTTAACGTGATTTATCCCGATGATCTAATCGGATACGGACAATGATAATGATAAAATCGATATTGAGCAACCTTCGGGGGATATGTCTGTAATACCATTACCTAATGTAATAAATGTTGATACACAAGGGTCAAATAAGCTTTTGGAAACAAGTCATGATACATCTAATAAATTTTTCAAAACTGAAACTTTTATCAAGAATCTAAATGTTAACATCATGACTTGTAATCATCTTAGCAATGGGATGTCATTCATTTTCCTAATCAAGAATTTGTATGTGCCATTTGGCATCCCGTTCGACCCCAAGTTGTTTTATAAGGATGAGATTAAATTGTAGCAAGTCTAACTTAAAGACTAGCTGAAACAAAAGTGCTTCCCGGGAGACAACCCGGTCATTTTAATTGTTTTTCGCATTTTAATTGTTTGTTGCAAGAGTTTGTCTTCCTAGACACTCTATACGGCGTATCAAAACCCTCTGGATACGGCGTATAGAGATGTCTAGACATTATCAGTTTTAAAAAAAACTTAAATATTTAATTTCTAGTATTTAATTGTTTTTATAGGAACCATATGGCGTATCCTATGGTTTGGGATACGGCGTATTGATCCCTGTACAGTCGTGTGTTTAATTGTTTTCTTGTACCATTGTAGCGAGATAGAAATTGCACTTGTCTTCTAATCTTTTATGCAGGACCTTGCTGAAACTATGGTATATTCTGAAAAGACATGTGTTGAACTTATCCGGGCATGCTGAAGCCCTAGTCAACACACTTTTTGCTCAAGAACTCATCTTGGAGAATTATCACGAGCAAAACATCAGGGAGTTTTCCGTTCTAATTCTATTTTCCCTTATTATTTAATTGTTTTATTTATACAACGAGGACGTTATCTAATTTAAGTGGGGGGATGGAGAATTAGAACGTACTTGTCTTCTTTTTTTAAAAATAACATGCTACGAGCTTAAAAGTGCTTAAAAATTGGCTAAATAACCCTTGATATATATTATGAGAATTAAGCCTATTCTGTTTCCAACTATTTAACTAAAAATTCCACAAAATTATGAGTGTGACGGTGATGTAGTGGACTTTAGAACTTGGCTTGATATATCACTCGAGACCGCAATGATTAGTACTATGGATTTAGATGAAGGAACATGTTCAACTGATAAATTTCTAGGATTAAAACAAATAGCCTATATATCGTAAAATTAACTAACTACCCTGGTTAGTTAAATCCCGTGTAACCCTTGATTACTCTCATTTTTAGAGTAAAATCCCCTAGAACAACCTGTTGAGCCATTCTTTTCTTTTTCTACACCATATTATATGTTTCGTTACACCTTTGCACCTTAGCCTACCATGTAGATTAAGCCTATTTTAATCAATGTTTCTAGTTGCTTTCGTGTAAAGTTTTGTATTTCCTGTGTCAAAGTGAAATTTTTCTATCTCTGTAATGGTCGGGAAATTGCACAATGCAATAGGAAATTATGTAGCTCGTAAGTTTTGCTACTTTCACGATTATGAATCATGTCCGAAGAAGAAGTGTTACAAGGAAAAAATTATCCGGATGAATTATGATAGTGAAGACGGTGGAATAAAACCGAGATTTATGATGTATTGTAAAAAAGGAAGAAAAATAGTCGGTTCAAAAGAAGTTTATACTAAAAAAATCACTTGGAAGGATCGATTATTCGTTGATACGTTACAAAAATCAACGATGTAAAGTTTTGTAAAAAGTGGCCGATATCACCACTTATTATGTAAAAGTATGTAAAGAGCGGGATGTAAGGGAAGTTGACCGTTATGGGAACGCCAACTTAGGTTGTCTTTGTCATTTCTGTGATCGATACGTTTATCTATATGTTCGAGTCTTTGTCATGGAATGGTCGGGGGAAAGTTACTAACAACCGTACCTTATTTGTTGGCTTAATCTATTTGTTTCATAATTTTACTTAACACCCATTTTACTTCCCTTTCCTAGCAACTAACCTTAGTGTCTACTAAAACGAGGACTTGTTCGAGCATGCATGTCTATTCCGTCATTACGGCCATGTATGCATGTCTCAGCTGCTTTGTTGGATGATGATTTTTGGTGAAAGTTAGAAGCTCCCTACCCTATATCATTCTTCATCGTAACCGCTGGTAAACCTATTTTGCGTAAAACGATTACAGATTAACCAGGTTTTGGGAGAGCCATAAGTATCATAAGATAATCAATTTTGATTTGTCTTTCCATTTTGGAGAGGTTATGCAGTCATTCAATACTTTTCGGGAAGTTTTCTCGCATTTAGCGAAAATTGTCACGTAACGCGTACCAGCACGACAGTTAATTTGAGAATGAGTTTTGATAAATTTGGATGAGTGTTAATGAGTTTATGTGTGAGTAAATTCATGCTTTAAATAACGTTGATCTAGAGCGTAAATCGTTGGGGTGTGATTTAAAAGATATCAGAAAAATAAGCGTTTTCGTGAAATTAGGCAAAAGACTGTAATGGTTGTAAAAGTAAATTTCTTGGGTGAAACTAAGGTGACAAGTCATTTTTGAAAGTTTGGAATGCTTTTAGAATCTATATGAAAGGTCTCGGTTGATTTTGGACAAAAACCCGCATTTTTGGGTCCTGACACGTCAATTAATGGTCGGAATGGATTTTTGGAAAGTTTGGTTCGAATATAGGTCGTGTAAATGACCCAGGTTCTTGGAATTTTTTTTTAAACTCAATAAAAATATTAACTAACTTCGAGTAACGTTGTAAAGTGATGAAAATAGAGTTTTAAGTGATCCTGATACGAAAAGAAGAACCGAACCCCCCTAGGATCCCATTTCGGACGAGTAAAGCTTTAGGGGGCAAGGTGGCTATTTTATAGCAATGTTGTCTCAACCTAGTACTCATATATTCTTTCCACCACCCAAACATTTCATTTCATGCATTTTCAAAATCACAAAAAAAAATATCTCTCTCTTTCTCTCTTTGAATTTCTGAGAGCAACACAAGGGGTAAGAAACATATTTTTTTCAAGACTTATCAAGAACGCGGGTTAATAATCAATAGTGGGTTAATATTAGATAGTCTCGGGTTGTAGAAAAACTATTTGGGTTTGTTTTCTTCGCATCAAAACCGAACCAATAACCTTCAAACTTGTAAGTTTTATAAACTTAAAATTTTGTTGTACTTTTGTGTTCAAAATGGTAACCTAATGCTAGTTGTACAAGTGGATCGTCGTAAAAATCGAATCTTGTAAACGAAACGTATTATTTAAGGGGGTGTTTGTTTGCGTCGAATACATAAAAAAGAGAACAAAGATTGGTCATTTGAATAATATGGTTGTGATGGTAAAAGAACTTGTGTTAAAAGTGCTTATTTTGAAAACTAGCTTAAAAATAAGCTTAATTTGAGCTTATTTGATATTTTTGGGCTTTTTGTTGTTTTGGCCCAACAAGAAAGAAAAGAAGGAAGAAAAAGGGTTGATGGGCTTGGCCCATTAGCTTGGTTTTGGCTTATATATTGGGCTTATTTTCGGCTTATCTATGGCTTAACGGTTCAGCTAATATTTTCGGCTTATTTATGGCTTAATGTTTCGGCTTATATTTGTTTTGGCTTATGGCTTATTGTTTCGGCTTATATTGGTTTCAGCTCATTTTGAACTTATAGCTTATTTTGGTTTTGGCTTATTAGCCACGGCTTATTTGATTTGGTTTATGATGTTTCGGCTTATGGCTTATTTTGGGTACGGCTTAATGGGCTTTGGTTTATATTTTGGACTTATAATATAACTATGGACCTATTGGGCCGAAAAGCCTAATAACGAATAAAAACCTTGTCTTAACTATCACACTAAATATTAATACCTTAATGGACTTGTAATGAACTAATGGACTTGTCAATGGATTAATAATAGTTATGGAAGTGGAAAATGATTTGAATTGGACGATTTTTGTCATGTTTGGATAAATGCGGTAAAAGTATGAACTTTTGGCATTTTGTCGGAATTGTGGGATATTGTGAAAAATAATAAGGTTTGAAAACTTTGGAAATATTTTTCAAACGAACGGGTCATGTCGAAATTTTGTGAAAAATGTCACACTTAGAAAAGAATGCGGAATAATTATTTGTGTCAACTCAACTAAAGGTCAAAAGACGACTTTTGTAAATGGTAAATATTAAGATTAAACGATTGAACATGGACGTACCAAGATGATAAGGTTTTATACTTACCCCGTTTAGCCCGATAAAGAGACGAAAATAATAAAATATTATCTTATTATTGTATATATTTATATTTAAATAGGTATATCTTAACATTGCGAAAGTATATATTCATTTATTTTCGATCCTTGAATTCCCATTTATTTCTCGTCAGATTCTCTTTGGACAGTTTGGTCAATTGCTTCGTTTTCGTTATTGGCTATGTTTTGAGTATTTTGTGTCAATGTTGCACTTAGCCCAAGTGCATTGAGTCATTTCGCGTAAATACCACATAACCATGTTATTGGATAAAGGTTTTGTGATAAGGATAAAGGTCTTATAATGTAATTGAGGTTTTTCAACGGACTAAAGGTTTTGTACAAAGGACTTTGGTGTGAGTAAAAGATGAACGCTTATACGATAAGGCAATATTGTACTGAATGTTAATAAGATGAAATTAATGTTAGGTCATGGCCGGGTACCGTTGTACGTAGTAGAGATGGTTTGGTTCGTTGAGTAGAGATTGTTTGGTTCATCGTGTAGAGATTATCTGTGCGGTTATTATCATCTATTGAGGTGAGTTCTCGTAGCCCCATTTTTTTAAATCTTTTCCGTTGGGGGAAAATGATACTCAAATGTGTTTTGAACTATTTTCTGAACTGTGCGAAATGTAGTTTTGTTTTTGGAACAATTAATGTGCTTATGATTGCTATGTGAATAATAAGTGTTGGTACGATATGTTGTATGATCTTTCTGTATGGTTCTTCATCCTAAATAGCTTCAGCTGGTAGTCTTTAGGTGTGGTATGTCATTCGGGGTTGCGACCCTAAGAGCGGTGGTACATGCTGGTGATAAGACTAGCGAGGATGCTAGGTCTTGGTACATGATTAGCGGGGATGCTAAGTCATGGGTTTGTGATTGATTGCATATATTCACTGTCATATAGCACAATTGTCCAACTGTTTGAGATATTGGCACAACAACTGGGTTTAAGGTCAAACCTACGAGCTCACCAACATTATTGTTACGTTTTTCGATATCATTCATTTTCAGGTGTGTGTTAGCAAAGGTACTGAGACTGTATTGAGTGAACAAAGATGAAACTACAAATTGAGAATTTAATTGAAGACATCTGTTTGGACATTTTATTCCCAAGGTTGTGAACATTGTAAACTTTTAGATATAATAAAATTTTATAACAAATTCAATGTTTAGTATGAATCTTTACTCACTTGTGCGATCGTCGAATTCATTATGGTCCATTCCCGTGCTTCTGCCACTGACGGGGTGTGACAGATTGGTAATTAGAGCCAAGGTTATAGAGAATGCTTATTTTTATAAAAAAGGAAATTTTGTAAAAACGCAACTATAACCAAGATAATGTTTTCGTAAAACCTCGAACATGGTGAAAGTTAACTAGCCCGAGCAGTTAACCTTGTAATGCTCCTCAAGTTACGCATAGCCTGAACAACTATGCTTAATTTACAAAAGGACTATGAAATGATGGGGGTAGTTTTCTTAAGCTGTGTTAGGGGAAAGGGAAGGAATGTGTGAGTAGTGAGACCACCTAAAAATGAGTTGATCTCGAACGTACGTATTGAGTGATGCATAATTTTGTGTAGTGATATGACATGAAAAATGCTTGCGAGCATTGAGATTCAGATTTGTCATTGATTGCTAAGTGTTTGTCGTGTTGCCTTAGTTATATTGCTAAGTATTTGCCATGCTGCCTTAGTCGTATTGCATGATGCCTTGAGAGCCTTGGTAGGTATGTTGATTGATAGCGATGCCAATTAAGGGTGTGCCCTTAGTAGATGTATTGCAATATTGAATGATGCTTTGAGGTGCTTATTCTGTGTGGAACCATGTTGGTGCTTGTTTGCCTTCTACCTCTTGGTATATTTGTAATACTAAATATTGGGATATAAATACATATATATACATATATATATATATATATAACTAATATAATAAATTATATATATATATATATATATATAAACATATATATATATATAATAACACACACTTTATATACGGTTACGAACACCTAATTTCAAATACTATGTTGATTTCATATATATAAAGCACAGTGATGCTGGTAATTTGAGTAACGATATTTTGTAAAGATACTTACACCCTTTACCATGTTATCACAAGTCATGTCTACCCAGCCTATGTCGATTCGGAGTCTATCACCTAGGCTAACGAAGCTCAGAGCTCTCGAGTGCCCGTCCCTTTACCTGATGACCTCTATGTAGCAGTTAGGCAGGCCTAGTTAGTTGATACCGAGTCAGAGCCAGAGGAGGCACCCTCTGAGATAGAGGAGTTACAGTCATTAGGTTCTAGAGTACCCCTTATGGGTAAGGAGTTTAAGACTGTTGAGCCGTCAGGTACTAGGACGGATTCATCTCATTCATCGTCTTCATCGGATTCCACCACACCATTGTCACCAGATCATCCACTTACTTATGTTTCACCTACCCCTCCACCTACCCGTGCTTCATTTCACCGTAGGACAACGCGTATGACAGTGCATGTCCAGCCCGCCATGTCCCTTGGTTATTCAGCCAGAGTGACAGAGGTAATGGCTTTGTCGGATTCAGCTTTTCGTAAGAGGTATTGATCTTCTTACGAGACACCATCACCATCACCATCTCTGACCCTTCCAGTATGGAAGAGGTATAGAGGTACTTCTGAGCTCATATTAGATACTGATAGTGAGGGGGACGAGTTAGGAGATTAAAAGGATAAGGAGGATGAGAGTTTAGATGCGGATGACGAGAGAGAGAGAGAGTCAGGGTTTAGGTGATAAGGATCATGGTTTAGATGACGAGAGTCAGGGCTTAGAGGACAAGGGACTTGGTTTAGAGGGGGAGGAGGTTGTACCTAAGGGTCAGCAACAGGCAGTTCCAGTTGTGGAGACAGCCGCGAGCGAGCCTTTAGGACTTGGTTATGGGGCGTTGAGACATCGTGAGTTAACAGTAGAGGAGGATCAAGTACCTAGTACATTCGTGGTAGGTCAGAGCTCTAGGTCTGTGTCGGAGCGGCAGGGAGCAGAGAGGGTATCTGTGTTTAGATAGCCCACCCTTGTTACATGGATAGATCCCAAGGATGACAGAGTTTACACCGACATTCTAGCTTATACACCACCAGTTGTACCTGTTTAGACACCGCCATTTCCTGAGTGGTCACTTGGCTTCTTACCAGTTTCACCATCATCCCCTGTAGTTCCATCACCCAAAGCTTCGCTAGTGGCTACCCCAATAGCCACCATATCAATAGATGAGGATCAGTTTATAGAGGTAGGGGCGTAGTTAGAGCTTTACGGGAGCATACTCCAGGACCACACTCAGCGTTTGGATGTGCTAACACCGACTTTGATTGCGGATATTGATAGGGATGTAAGAGACTTGTACACTAGGTTAGGAGTGGTTAAAGACGAGATTTTCTCGCTGAGGTACATGTTTAGGAGTTTAGAGCGTGAGCTGAAAGGCCGGTCGTGACAGTTAAAGTCTCTGAATAAAGTTCGCATTGTTTGGCAAAAGTGGAGTCAGTGCAAGACATGTTGACACCCGGTTGGTAGATATGTCAAGGGTTAGGTATGACGACCATAGACTGATTCATGATATGTTAGTGCAGTAGGCCGCTATGCAGCGTCAGCTTCAAGAGATGAGAGGTCGTGTTACTGCTTTAGAGAAGGAGAGAGATCGTAGAGAGCAGTAGATGGTATGAGATTGGCTAGGATTTTGTACACCACTAAACCATGTAGCTTCGGTTAGTGTTAGATTTGAACTGATTAGTATCAGTCGGTAGTGAATTCTTATCGAAATTGTGGATATGCTAGTAGTAGAATGATTATGTACATAATTTAGAAATCAATGAATGGTAGCCCATTTTATTACATGAGTTGTACGTCATTGTATATACTAGTTAGTGGCATGGTTTGTCAGTCACCTCGAATAAGATTTCCATTCTTGCGAGACCCCTCACACAGTTATTCACCACCTATGTGGAACTTGAAAAATAATCAAGTGACATGTCAAACAGTTGCGTTGGAAGCACGCGAAGTTAGGTAAAACCCTGTATAGTCGCGAGGAGACTTTGACGTGATCGTAGTAAGCTAAGTTGGAATCTGATTTCGATCGTAGTGTGAACCTGATGAATATTCTAAATCCTTAGTGAATTAGAACCCTAAGTACTCAAAACAAGTAAAATCTACTTGGATGATTTTAAGCAGATTTTGGTAAGCGAACCTTTAGAAATGTTGAGAAGAGCAATGCGTAGGTCGTAATGTGTAGGACACATACCTCTTAGAAGATTGAACACACCGAATAGAACAACCGAGGGACTAGATGCCGTCAAATGTTCTAAGAGTATTGTTGACACGCCGAGGACTAGATCATATCCGGACACCCAACCAATATGTAACCCGAAGGTTAGGAAGAACTATTAAGTTGCGGAGATAGTAGGAAAGACTATCATGTTGTGTGAGATTAGATCTGGATAGAACATGGGAAAGTGTAAGAGCTAGACGGCTAAACTAGGCCTTTAGGAGAATCAAAGGAAACCCCACCTGAAGAGACCAGATTGATAGAGGACTAGTGTGTCGAATTGAGGAATGAAATTTTCCCTGTTGATTGATTGTGATTGAGAATTTGAGTTGAATTTCAGGGGCAAAATTCCTTGAAGGTGGTTAGACTGTGATAATCGGTAACTTGCCCAGGGTTAAGTATTATAAAATATCGTAATTTTCTATCAGAGTCTTTCGACCTTGTCAGTTTTGTTGGCAGAAAGCTGAAAAGTTGACTTCGATTGACCTATTTTACGTAAAATGGTTACGGATTAACTGGGTTTTGGGAGAGTCATAAGTATCGCAAGAGAATTACTTTTGATTCGTCTTTCCATTTTGAAGAGGTTATGCAGTCATTCAATGCTTTCCGGGAAGTTTTCCCGCGATTAACGAAAATCGTCATACAACGCGTACCGGCATGACAGTTAATTTGAGAACGAGTTTTGATAAATTTGGAAGAGTGTTAATGAGTTTATCTGTTGAGTAAATTCATGCTATAAATAACTTTGATCTAGAGCGTAAATCGTTGGGGTGTGATTTAAAAGATATATCAGAAAAACAGGCGTTTTCGTGAAATTAGGAAAAAGACTGTAACGGTTGTAAAAGTAAATTTATTGGGTGAAACTATGGTGACAAGTCATTTTTGAAAGTTTGGAATGCTTTTAGAATTTATATGAAAGGTCTCGGTTGATTTTGGACAAAAACCCGTATTTTTAGGTCCTGACACGTCAAATAATGGTCGGAATAGATTTTTGGAAAGTTTGGTTCGAATATAGGTCGTGTAAATGACCCAGGTTCTTGGAAAAATGTTTTTAAACTCAATAAAAGTATTAACTAACATCGAGTAACGTTGTAAAGTGATGAAAATGAGTTTTAAGTGATCCCGACACGAAAAGAAGAACCCGAACCCCCTAGGATCCCATTTCGGATGAGTAAAGCTTTAGGGGGCAAGGTGGCTATTTTTTAGCAATGTTGTCTCAACCTAGTACTCATATATTCTTTCCACCACCTAAACATTTCATTTCATACATTTTCAAAATCATAACAAACAAAAAAATATCTCTCTTTCTCTCTTTGAATTTTGGACGAGCAACACAAGGGGCAAGAAACATAATTTTTCAAGACTTATCAAGAACGTGGGTTAATAATCAATAGTGGGTTGATATTAGATTGTCTCGGGTTGTAGAAAAACTATTTGGGTTTGTTTTCTTCGTGTCAAAACCGAACCAAGAACCTTCAAACTTGTAAGTTTTCTAAATTTAAAATTTTGTTGTACTTTTGTGTTCAAAATGGTAACCTAATGCTAGTTGTACAAGCGGATCGTCGTAAAAATCGAATCTTGAAAACGAAACGTATTATTTAAGGGGGTGTTTGTTTGTGTCGAATACAAAAAAAGAGAACAAACATTGGTCATTTGAATAATATGGTTGTGATGGTAAAAGAACTTGTGTTAAAAGTGCTTATTTTGAAAACTAGCTTAAAAATAAGCTTAGTTTGAGCTTATTTGATTTTTTTGGGATTTTTGTTGTTTCTGCCCAACAAGAAAGAAAAGAAGGAATAAAAAGGGTTGATGGGTTTGGCCCATCAGCTTGGTTTTGGCTTATATATTGGGCTTATTTTTGGCTTATCTATGGCTTAACGGTTCGGCTTATATTTTCGGCTTATTTATGGCTTAATGTTTCGGCTTATATTTGTTTTGGCTTATGGCTTATTGTTTCGGCTTATATTGGTTTCAGCTCTTTTGAACTTATAGCTTATTTTAGTTTTGGTTTATGATGTTTCGGCTTATGACTTATTTTGGGTACGGCTTAATGGGCTTTGGTTTATATTTTGGACTTATAATATAACTATGGACATATTGGGCCGAAAAGCCTAATAACGAATAAAAACATTGTCTTAACTATCATCACAAAATCTTAATACCCTTAAATGACTAGGAATGAACTAAATGGACTTTTTAATGGAAATATGAATAGTTATGGAAGTGGAAAATGATTTGAATTGGACGATTTTTGTCATGTTTGGATAAATGCGTTAAAAGTATGAACTTTTGGCATTTTTCGGATTTGTGGGATATTGTGAAAAGATACATAAGGTTTGAAAACATGGAAATATTTTTCTAACGAACGGTCCATTTTCAAATTTTATTAAAAAAGTCACACTAAGAAAAAGAATCAAAATATTATTTGTGTCAACTCCAACTAAAGGACAAAAGATAACTTTTAGTAAAGTGGTAAATATGAAATTAAACGATAAACATGGTATGTACAAGATAAGGTTTTATACGTACCCCGTTTAACCCGATAAAGAGACGAAAATAATAAAATATTATATTATTATTATTATTATTATTATATATATTTATATTTAATTATGTATATCTTAACGTTGCGAAAGTATTTATTCGTTTATTTTCGATCCTTGAATTCCCATTTATTTTTCGCCAGATTCTCTTGGACAGTTTGGTCAATTGCTTCGTTTTCATTGTTGGCTATGTTTTGAGTATTTTGTGTCAATGTTGCACTTAGCCCAAGTGCATTGAGTCGTTTCGCGTAAATACCACACAACCATGTTATCAGATAAAGGTTTTGTGATAAGGATAAAGGTCTTACAATGGAATCAAGGTTTTTCAACGGAATAAAGGTTTTGTACAGAGTACTTTGGTGTGAGTAAAAGACTAACGCTTGTACAATAAGGCATAATTGTACTGAATGTTAATAAAATGAAATTAATGTTAGGTCGTGGCCGGGTACCGTTGTGCGTATTAGAGATTGTTTGGTTCGTTGAGTAGAGATTGTTTGGTTCATCGTGTAGAGATTATATGTGCGGTTATTATCATCTATTGAGGTGAGTTCTCGTAGCCCCATTTTTTTTAAATCTTATCCGTTGGGGGAAAATGATACTCAAATATGTTTTGAACTGTTTTCTGAACTGTGCGAAACGTGGTTTTGTTTTTGGGACAATTAATGTGCTTGTGACTGCTATGTGAATAATATGTGTTGGTACGATATTATGTATGATCTTTCTGTGTGGTTCTTCACCCTAAATAACTTCAGCTGGTAGGCTTTAGGTGTGGTGTGTCACTCGGGGTTGCGACCCTAAGAGCGGTGGTACACGCTGGTGATAAGACTAGCGGGGATGCTAGGTCTTGGTACATGATTAGCGGGGATGCTAAGTCATGGGTTTGTGATTGATTGCATATATTCACTGTCATATAGCACAATTGTCCAACTGTTTGAGATATTGGCACAGTAACTGTGTTTAAGGTCAAATCTACAAGCTCACCGACATTATTATTGACGTTTTCGAGTATCATTTTTAGGTGTGTTGTTAGCAAAGGCAACTGAGGAAAAAAATGAATACAAATTGAGAATTTATTGAAGGACATCTGTTTGAATTTTTCCAAGGTTACGAAATTGTAAACTTTTGTAAATAAACTTTTATAAATTAATGTATAGTATGATCTTGTATCTTGTGCGATGTGAATCATTATGTCGTATTCTCGTGTTTCCGCCACTGACGGGGTGTGACATGTTAATTGTGTCATCAATATTTGCTCCAAACGACGCCATATTGAACATCTAATTATATGGATGTATATTCTCCATGAAGTGTCTATCCTTATATAATTCCTTTATATATTCCAGATACTTTGGCCCTGGACGTAAAACCACGCGACCTCCTAAACAACATTTATGGTACCGTGGGCCTGAGCTAATGGAGTAAGATGATAATTTATCCTCAAACCAAAACAACACCACAATGATGGCATACCTCATTACACGGGCCCATGTGCGCATACCCTAACAGCGGAGCTGCAAGTTTGCCAAAAGTGCATCAAATTCGTTAATAACCATAGGGTGAATAGTTTAGTGTCTCAGCCTAACATATAGCAATATAGGGACCTACAATGTGGTGGAAGGCGAATTGGGCATAATCACGTCGCATATTCTCTATGTGTCTAGCAGGACCTCCACTAATGGTTGTAACATCACTAATGAAAGCATAATTAATCTTAGCGAAACCACAAAGCTTACCTCACGAATGCGAATGTTCATTTGTGCTAGATGCAGGTTCAAAAGCTGTAGTACATACAAAATCACTAAAGTACGTAAGAAATATCAAACAACAACAACCTAATTAAAGATACCAACATGTGTTATGTAGCGATCCTGTATGAATGTCATTAACAACCGGATGAACTGCATATTGAATGACTAGTTTAGTGGACCAAGCTCAATTGTGGGCTTGAGTCCATTAAGGTTAGGGTTGTGATTGCTTAATAAATAAGCTACATGTTTATTATAAATACACATGTAATCATCTTATGAAAACACACAAAACACAATCAATAATAAATCTCTATTGTCTTTCATGGTATCAGATCTCAGGTAAACCCACCATCAAAATTTTCCTATCATCCGGTCATCGGTACTTGCCGGTGATCCGGAGGGATCCCCTTATTTTTGCTTTATTGTATACGCCATAAAAAATTATCAAATATAAACTCAAATGCATTTTTAGAGTCCAAACGTTGATCAACAGAAGTTCGAGGATGCTCAAAAGAAACTTCACTTATCGTAGACATGGGTGAATACGGCTCGTTGCCATCAATGATTGGTTCAATATTATATCACTCGATGTGCAAACCATGGGCAGATTGGCAGAAACAACATTACTCGAAGACTCAGCTACAGTTGGCTTTTTCGAACTACTACCCAGAGTGAATATCAAATTTCTTTTGGTTCTCATTTTTTTAGGTAAAATAACAGCAACAATTTTAACTAAGCACTAAGTTTATTGGGGGCATATCCTTAACAATTCTAAGAATCGGGCTTATGTCAGATAGCTTCTACTCATGAAAAAAAGAGCATAACGTACCATGTATACCATATAAACCATAACGACTAAGACGACAACTAAAACCCCTCGAACACAAAAAACACACATGCAAACATTGTAACAACCTGAGGCCTGCTGTGCCTTACCGGAGCCAACAAAAACAACAAAGAACAACCGAACATATAACAAAATCCTTGAACAAGACACAAAAATGGATAACAAAAACATAAAAACCCTGAGGATGATTAACATATGAGTTACGATGAATGAGGTGATTCTAGATCGTTTGAGTTGAGAATGTGATTTGGTCTGTGAGTTGGTGCGAATTGGTAGTAGATATATTGGTGCGAGTTGGTGTGAGTCGATTAAAAAAAAATAAGAGCCCATGAAAACAGCCCAAACACAACAAGAGCCCAACAATGGAAATGACTGCCTTTTTAGGCGCACCATGAGTATTTATATAACGTATAACAAGCAAAAGTATCCGCGCGTTGCTGCGGGCGTTAATTTTTCGCGCGTTGTTGCGAGGCGTTAATTTTTTTTTTCTGCGGGTTTATTTTTCCGGTCTCACGGTTAATAGTTTTTTTTTTTCTTATATGGGCTTATGTGTTGGTGCTCGTGTGTTGGGCCACATGTTTAAAAGTTTCTTTTTGAAGCTATATGTGCGGGGCATTTTTTTTTCTTATTGTATTTTGTGCGGGTTATTATTTGGTCTCATGTTTATAGTGCTGAGTTTATTTTTTCACTATCATGTTTAAAGTTTGTTTTTTTTCCTTATATGAGTTTATTGGCCCGCACGTTTTTGCGGTAGCTATTGAGCGGTAAATTTTTACTTTATTTATATTTTATTTTTCATTATTTTTTTTATCCGAATTTATTTTTTTGTTCGGGTTTATCTTAGTTGTTTTTTTATATGA
Source organism: Tanacetum coccineum (assembly GCA_026074375.1). Taxonomy (NCBI): domain Eukaryota; kingdom Viridiplantae; phylum Streptophyta; class Magnoliopsida; order Asterales; family Asteraceae; genus Tanacetum; species Tanacetum coccineum. The sequence continues at coordinate 15,617 of BQNB010132852.1, forward strand.
ATGTTTATGTGTTGGAGTCTCATTTTTTAAAATATTAGGTAATCGAAATACTTTATAGCGGGTATTTTTTTTATATGAGTAAATCGATACGTTTGTGACAAATTTTTTTTCATATTTTTATGTGGACAAATTTTATTTAATTTTAAAAAAAAAAGGGCTGGCCCAAAGTTGCGGCCCAAAAAACTGGGCCAAAATGGGAGCTCAAAAGACCACTGTAGCTACAGTGCTTTAGAGAAATAGTGACGTTTCACTCTTATCTGGCACTATTCATTTGAGATCTGAAATGAGTATATTAGTAATGAGGTTATCCAACTATATATAGTCAACTGTACATGTTAAACATCTATACTTTCTGCTTGCAAGATTGTTAAAAAAGCATATATTACTCAGTATTAATTATAATTATAAATATATATTAAAGACCGGAAATTGGTTTCTGTGCCCCATTAAATACTTGGCATTAATACATCCGAACCCGAGCGTTTTGACCCGCCGGAATGGTCACCGGAACCCGCCGGAAGACCCACCGTTTACCCACCTGAAAACCCACCTATACCCGTCCGATCCACTGATCCACTAATTAAAACCGGCTGCAATCTATAATGAGAGACACGTATAATTTATTTAGGGTACGTGTCTTCTCTCTCTTTCTTCCACCGATTCACAAACCTAAAAACTACAGACACATCCAGAGATTTGATAAACCCTAAATTTGATTTACTAAAGCCACTCTAAACAAATAACAAGATGCCATTTCGGGTTCGTTTATTTGTTGCGAAGGATGATGTGTTCGCGTTGGTTTCGAATGGCTGATATATCTTGCATGATGACAAGGTGGTATCCACAACTGAGTATATAATGATTTTCTTAATTGCTTATAGATAACCCAATACTCTCTTCGATGCCGCCGATCTCTTCGTTGCCACCGTTCATGGTGTGTGGCGTTGGTGGTCGGTTGGTTGCGTCGTTGAGCTTATGTGGGTGCTTTGTTTTGTGACTGTTCTGATTTATGGGGATTTGCATGGTGGTTCCATTTATTTTTGTGACTGCTAACGGCGGTTTGTTACCTTGGGTTATAATCTTACATCACCGGATGTTTCTCGAATTGAGTTACAATCTCTAACGGAAAGGTATATTCAAAAGACTTAATTTTAAATTAGGGTTTTGTTATAATTCGGGGGTTTGGTTAATTTTAGGGGTTTTTGTTGTAGGGGCGTCTGATAGCTTAGCGGCTATTGTAGATGGGGTACTTTTTCCCTAAAGATGAGTTGTTAGGGTAAATTCTTCATGGTGCATTGTGTGCGGCTTTGTTTCCTGATTGTTGCAATTTGTTTGCGTAGAGCTATGCCAAATTGAATATAGCCTGAAATTTAATGCATAGTCGGAAAGAATTAGTATAGTCTTAGTATTTGCATTGTTGTGAGCTTTTTCTATGGACACTATGATAGGTACAATAGGCCGGATACTCTTTTGTGGGTGAAAACGGCCCGTATCTTGGCGGGGCTATGCGATATAAAAAGTGTTTGCAGCCATGGCGGGCTCGGATACCCTTTTGTCACCCAAACAGCTGATTCTCGACCATTTTCGGTGTCGTTTCGCTATTAGAAACGGAGGACTAGGCTGTTGTTTGCAGCGATATCGGTTGTTTTTATGGGAGATGGTGTATGTTCCTGTTTTTAAGATTAAACAAATAATGTTTTGGTGGTGATATTAGTCATGAGAGGCTGTGATGAGTATGAACGCCGTTGGTGGAACTAAGTTTGTACGTGTCGTGGCGGGGCAACCCATTACGGTTGCAACCATGGCAGACACTTTTGCTACTGACATTGGATGTATATATATGTGGTTATCGTTACCATTTTTTATTCCCATTCTGTTTTTGGTGAAGGCATTCTGGCAAGGTAAGCTAATTAAGCTTGCAGCCATGAGGAGCTTTTAATGGCTGATGGAAATTGGCTAATAGTCATGGTCGTTGTTATACATGATTCTCGGCCATTTTCAGTGCCGTTTCGCTATTAGAAATAGAGGACGAGGTTGTTGTTTGCAGCGATGTCGGTTATTTTTTATGGGGTTAATGTTTTGGTGGTGATATTATTCGCGAGAGTCTGTGATGAGTACGAGCGTCTTCGATGGAACCGAGATTGTTCGTGTCTTGGCGGGGCACCACATTACGGTTGCAGCCATGGCAGCCGTATCTTCTTTCTTCGATTGCTAGCCTACCTGAGCCTAATGTACTGAATGTCACACTTCCTTCGGCAGGCTTTCAACTCTTACTCTCCGACTTTCAAACTGTTTTTTATGTGACATTGTGATGAGTATGAACAAAATTGATGGAACTGAGATTGTACATATCGGGGCGGGGCAACCCATTACGGTTGCAGCCATGGCGGACGCTGAGGGTATGGGTGCCACAGTAATATTTTTAACACGTTTTCTAATATGTTGGTGGAATAGGTGAAGTTAGCACGAGAAGGACAAGATTGGTGTCGCCGCAAAGCTACTTTATATGGCCATTGGTGGGTAGTATGCTTGCAAATTTTTCTTAAAACTTTTTGAATTTCATACATTGCTATTATTATCTGAAAATGCGGTCTATATATTATGTGTGGTGTTTGGATTAGCTTTTTTTCATTTTTCGGAGCTTATAGGCTTCTCGAAAAGCTAATAAGGTAATTGTTTAAGCTTTTGAGTTTCAAATAATTAAGGTGCTTATAGGCAAGTATAAGCTGCTTCTTTTCAGTTTGCGAAACAACTTATATTAAGGAGCTTACTGGAAAATGAACCATCAATATAACCTGCTTCGTTTCAGTTTCATATATTTAAGGATCGAAACAGGTTCATAAACCCAAAACTTTTTTGTGTCCAATTGTTTTAGAGTTTTCCTCAAATATGATTACAAAATGGGTATCGTTTTAAAACTGTTCTAGGCTTTTGATAAATGACTC
>BQNB010132853.1:0-18561 GCA_026074375.1 Tanacetum coccineum
CATTAAAGACTTCTCGAAAATTGCTCGACCTCTAACTAAGATACTCGAAAAAGATACTCCATTTGAGTTCGACGATGAATGTAAAAAAGCTTTTGAATCATTAAAAGAGAAACTCACATGTGCTCCTGTGATCGTAAGCCCAAATTGGAATCTTCCGTTTGAACTTATGTGTGATGTAAGTGATTTCGCAGTCGGAGTCGTCTTAGGCTAAAAAGATGGTAAAAATTTTCACCCAATCTACTTCACAAGTAAAACTCTTAATCCAGCTCAACAAAAATACACCGTAACCGAGAAAGAGCTTATGGCTGTAGTTTTTGCATTTGACAAATTCATATCTTATCTTATTCTCTCAAAACTATTGTTCACACTGATCATTCAGCCCTAAGACACTTATTCAAGAAGCAAGATGCTAAACCACGCCTTATTCGATGGATCTTACTTTTACAAGAATTCGACATAGAAACAAAGACTAAAAAGGAACATAAAATTTTGCAACCGACCATTTGTCCCGAATTGAAAATGATGAAACAAGCGATGACAGTGAAGTCGACAAAAATTTTCCTGGAAAAACCTTGATGGAAATCAACACCAAAGATGAACCTTGGTTTGCAGACTTTGCAAACTATTTAGTCGGTGATATTATACCAAAAGGGATGCTGTTATCCCACGATATAATCCAATCATAACTTATAAATAAGCACCAATAAGCTAGAAAATAAGATGGACTCTTAGAGAGAGAAAGTAGAGAGAGAAACAAAAGAGGAATGTTGGATTAGAGAAAAGAGTGATGAGTTACAAGAGATAGAAATGTAACCAACACCCTCTCCTTGTGAGGAGAGGGTTCTATTTATACCCATGCCTTCTCGTAGGCGTATGGGCTTATTAACTTAGGCCGGGCTTGGCTAAACTTGGGCTTAGAGCCCGAAACACAGACAATATTAGATTACAATCCAAGCCCATTGAACCCGACTAGCCTATTATAATACAAGACCTAGTTTGACTTTCTAAGACCGATAACATTCTTGTTTGACTTAATATAATTAAGGCTAACAATTTGATTAGGGTTAGGTAACTGTGGATGAACTTCATCAGGAATATGGTATGTTTCACAAAAACTTTGTAGAGCCCTTTGAGTAAGAGCAGACTTTATATCTGTAATACTGCCCATAATAAAAAGAAAGCAAAGATTCGGGCCTAACCTGAAAGCCCAAAAGATCTTCGAAGTAAGGCACAAAAGATGCAGATTGAAAAAGCTTCAAGATTTTTTAACAAAGGCGATTTTAGTTGGAGAAGATGAAAAAAGAAACAGTGAAAGCTACACCGAGTATTTATACTCTCGGTGTAGTAAATTCAAGGTCCCTCTAGATGTACCCATGTGGCCACGATCCCCGAACCAACGCTCAAGATTGAAAGTAAAAGATAGTGATGACAGAAAGACAACTAACGACAAGTCAAATCAAGAAGGAAACGAAAGGACAGGACGCATACACGTCATATTAACCCTACCTAACCAGGTCGCGGAGTAAATTAAAAGGTCACGGAAGCAAAGACAAATTGAGTCTAGCAATGCTAACCGCACGCATCACAAAGCCGCATGCAATAAGCATACTAGACTGGGGGGACTTGATGACGTATAGGAAGTCTAACATGACTTTGGGCCAAGCCCAAACTATTAAGATAAGGCTTTGGCCCAATTAAATAAGAAATAAGCATAACGGACCGGAACTAAGCCCAAGTACTACACTGGCACCGGTCCGGAGGTATTAAGACGGACGCGGACTATCCTTAGGCCGCTTCCGCAAGGCTACTCAGCGGACTAACTAACGTCCGCGGAAGTTAGTTCGTTGCAGCAATCACAATTATTACGGATCCTTGCCCAACAAGGGTCCCACTCTGGCCACTAACAGATTATGCGCGAAATACTGGGAAACCCTAGTACCACTCACCTATAAATAGGAGTCATCATACATTCCAAAAAGGTACACATCACTCTCTCACTCTGACACACATACCTCTGACAACATGGTCTCTTACTCTCACGCCGGAGTCTAATCGTGGGGTCCGTCCCCACGGTAAGACTAACGGTTTATTTTCACTTATGCAGGAAACTATCCAAATTACTTGATTTAGTACAAGATCCAACCCATTTACAGCTTGCTGGCCCGACCCAACAAGCGATCCAGATCCAATTCAAAACCATAACACAAATTGTACTAACAAGTTCTGAAAAAATAAATTTAGTATTACTCTCTAAAAAACAGATATCATAATAAAATGATATACTTGAAAGCTTTTGTAATTAAAGGTGATCTTGAAAAATTAAAAAACGCTCATAGTCTTGTATCTTTAGTTTTGTAGGAATTTTGTAAGGATTTATACCTTCACTAAAGAGTTGAAAATTTAGAAAATAGGTTTAGCTATAAATAAAACAAGAAAAACATAAAAGATATGTTTTGGTATTCTCCTTGTCAAGTTGTTATTTTTTTTGGAAAAACATAAGTGTTTTGTCCAACTAAGGCGTCGTTTGTTCTTTTAGAGGTTTTATTTCTTCATTTATAAACAATGTCTATGAAAGAAGAGGTACATCTAAAGTTTTAATTTGCAAGAAAGAAGACCATTTGTTTTTTGTGTTTTTGAAGTACTTTTTTTTCTTTTTAAAGAAGTGAGAAGTGAAAAAAAATAAAAATACAAGTATGGTTTGTGTGAAATGGAGAAAAGTATAATGATATATTTGAAATTTGGAAAAGTCATATATGTATGTAATAAAGACACGATTTGGGATGTTGTTCTTACGAATTAGTGTGATTCTTAGCAGTGGTCGTTAGACGTTTTTGTTGGGTTTTCTGTTGCGTCAGTGCGATCCTTGGTCGACACTAATATACCTTAGATGTGGATCCTATTGCTACTCGTTGGAATCGTTGCATCCCTATAAAAGTTAATGTTTTTTGTGGAGATTCATGCTCAACAAACTTCCTTCAAGGGTAAATTTGGATAGGAAATGTATTGATGTTGGTTCGATTTTATGCCCCATTTGTCAAGACGATATTGAAACGGTTAACCACATTTTCTTTACTTCTGATATGGCAAAGGATTTGTGGGCTTTGTTGGCTAGATGGTAGGATCTTGACATCTCCGTTTGTGCTAACATCTCGGAGTGATTCGAGTGGCTTGGTCCTTTGCATGTTTCGAACAAGGCGCGGCTGGTTCTTGAAGGCGTGATGGGACTCTCTTGTGGTCTATATGGAGTTTCCGTAATCGCAGGGACGAAGCCAGGACCAAATATGACGAGTGTATAAATTTTTTTAATCGTAATATAATTAGAAACACATTTCGATAGATCGGGTGCATTTATGATACATTTGGGAGAAATCATTGTTTTTCTCGAAAATTAACACTACATCAAAAAAATCCATAGGTGTCCCGGGCACCCACGGGACACCCCCAGGCTCCGTTCCTGCGTAATCGTTTGGTTTTTTCTAGTCCTCCTCCAAAAAAGGCGGTGTTTTAGGATTTTATTGTTTCTCAATCGTTCTTGTGGATTTCATCTGGTTGATTGGTTGCAAAACCCTTTACTAGCAAAAGCTAGTCTTCATATTAAAAAAAACGTGTATACTAAAAAGTTGAAAAAAATGCTTCTAAAGCAACAACAAAGTGAGAAGACTTGAGAAACAGAACCGAACCCCCACATAAAGTGAAGTGATTAAAAAATGAAACATATTATTCAAAAGAAAAAACATTTGCAAGCCCAACAAGAGATGGGCCAGGCTAAACCCAACTAAAAACGAAAAATAATTTACATGTATCGGGTTGGCGCCTAGTTACGGTTCGACCCAATTCATGCCCAATAACCCACCCACCCACCCACTTTCTGCTCCTCATCGTCCCAATTCATCGCTATCCCATTAATTTTCACAACCCTAATAATTTCTATAACCGTTTCCATTTCAATCTTCCTGGGTACGTTTTCTTTTTTATGTTTCTTCGGAATTCTTTATCTATTTTTATTTTCATTATGTGTTTCGATTTAACCCAAGGCCTTGGTGTTTTTTCGGATAGGTTTTTATTTAAATTAACAACCCGATTATTAGTTGGGTTGTTTTTGGATATCTGGATCCGGGTCGGGTTTTCTCATCTGGGTCGGGATTTTTATTGGATAATCTGTTTTGCAAACCGGGTTTTCATAAATCTTGTTTAGTTTCTGTTTTTATATAATTCTTGTGGTTATTATTAGTTGTTCCATATATATAATAAGTACTTATTTTTCAGAAAGTGCTAATTTTTAAGTACTTATTTTTAAGCAATCCCAAACATCCCCTTAGTTATTGTCCTAGTAAAAGAGCTCATTTTTTTTAATCATTCTGTATAATTTGTTCAGGGTTAAGATGTAGTTATATGCGACTTCCTAAATTGACAGCTTTTGCTACACAATTTTTGATTAGGGTTAACAAGTCATGTATTTCGAGTTGTTAATTTGATACTGTATATCAGCTGATGGTGATAGCCTCTTAAAGAGTGGAGATTAGTTAGCAGGGGCCATGTTGTGCTATCAGCTTCGTGCTCTAAACACCCTGTCACTGGCTCACTGCATAATACAACGGGACCAAATTTCTTGCAACCTTTTTATAACTAATATCACCTGATTGTTTATTAATCTTGTCGACTATGACTTGTGAATGAAATGCTTCCATGCATGTGGTTCTTGTCGATAATTTCACCTCTGTTTACTAATTGAACTTTAAAATAGTAGTATATATTTGCAAGTGGTGGTTTTCTTTTGTTGTCGCATTTTCGAAAGTCTAGTAATGTAGGTCCAGAAACATTACGTTTCAAGTGTTCTTGCTTGTCATTATGTAAGAATGTTCTAAACATATGAATTATGGTGACAGTATACTAAATTCACATAGCTGCGTGTATTTGGATGAATGTGCAGACGCAATGGAGCTTTCTGAAGAGATGGTATACGTTGATTGTAGCAGACTAAAGTCAGCTGTGTGGAAAGATTTTGACCGCGTAAAACGAGGGGACGCGTGTGTTGCCATTTGCAAACATTGTAAGAAAAAACTCAGTGGTTCTAGTACCAGTGGAACTTCACATTTAAGAAACCACTTAATCAGATGCCGAAGAAGAACAAATCACGATGTATCTCAAATGCTAACAACATCAAAAGGAAAGAGAAAGGAAGCATCTTTGACACCTGTCACCTTTTCTTACGATCATGATTATGCAAAAACCGATATCCCCAAATATGAACAGACGACAATAAAAGAGAATCTTGTTTCTCTAACTAACGGTAACTTTGATTACAAAAGGAGTCGATTAGATCTTGCCCGTATGATTATTTTGCATGGGTATCCTCTTGCTATGGTGGAACATGTTGGGTTCAAAATATTTGTTAGAAAACTTCAACCTTTGTTTGAACTTGTGACACTCGATGGTGTAGTGGCCGACTGTAAGGAATTATACCTCAAAGAAAAACAAAAAGTACGTGAAATGTTGAAATATCTGTCGGGAAAAATAAGTCTCAGTGTCGATACTTATGCTGCAAAAGGTGATGCTAAGTACTTATGTTTGACCGCACACGCGGTTGATGATTCTTGGGCTCTAAAAAAGAAAGTTTTAAGCTTTGTATGTGTCGACCCTTTTCAAACGGAAGATATGGTTACTGAAGCTATTATGTCGAAATTAATGGAGTGGGATATTGACAGGAAATTGTTTTCCATGACGTGCGACAGCTGTCTTATTCATGACAATATTGTTGGTAAAATTCGCGAACAATTATCGCAAAATCGGTTTCTTTTATGTAATGGTCAGCTGTTCGAAGTGAGATGTGCTGTGAATTTAATCAAAGTTATGGTGGAAGATTGTTTAGATGTGTTAAGTTTGACCATTTCCAAAATCCGTCAAAGTGTACGATACATCAGAAGTTCACAAACAGTTAGTGAGAAGTTCAACGAAATGGTTCAAGAAGTTGAAGCTAATAGCGAGAAGCCGTTATACCTTGGCAATGAGAAGTCATTATACCTTGACAATCCCCACCAATGGAATTCGACTTATGTCATGCTTGATGTTGCTTTGAAGTACCAGGAAGTGTTTTCTCGTCTTCAAAAACACGACCTTGCTTACACAATGTGCCCATCTGAATATGAATGGAGCCAAGCGAGTACCATAACTGGTTACTTAAAACTGTTTGTTGATGTTGCGACTACATTCGCAGAAAGCAAGCATCCGACTGCAAATATATATTTTCCAGAAGTTTGTGCTATTCATTTACAATTGATTGACTGGTGTCAGAGTGGTGATGAGGATATAAGTTCGTTAGCTTTAAAAATGAAAAGTAAATTCGATGAATACTGGAAGAAATGCAGTTTGGCGTTGGCGGTTGCAGCTATTTTAGATCCTCGATTTAAGATGAAACTAGTGGAGTATTATTACCCGCAAATTTATGGGGGTGATGCTCCTGATTGCGTAGATATTGTTTCAAATTGTACGAGGGCACTTTATAACGGGCATGATGTGTATTCGACATTAGCTGGAGGAAGTGATGGTGGGAATGATAGTCGAGACCGGCTGACTGGTTTTGACCGATTTGTACATGAAACGTCACAAATTCAAAATGTAAAGTCTGACCTTGATAAGTATCTTGAGGAGCCGTTGTTTCCTCGTAATGGTGATTTTAATATTTTAAATTACTGGAAACTTCACACTCCGAGGTATCCTGTGTTGTCTATGATGGCGAGAAACATACTTGGAATTCCCATGTCTAAGGTTTCACTGGACTCCGTTTTCGACACTGGAGATAGAGTTCTTGATCAGTATCGAAGCTCGTTAAGTGCAGATACTCTGCAAGCCCTTGTATGCACACAAGATTGGATGCGGAGTGGTCTAGGAGGTTTGTGTTGTTTCTTCTGTTTTTGTCTTTTTTCTATGTATGCATTTTGGGTGTCATGTCAAAAGCGGCAATTTTTTGGTGTGGGTCGAAACTGGCCAAGAAAGGTAAATCAGACACGTTTTTCTTATATGATTTAAAAGGTTGATTAGTACTAATGATAATATATGCTTTTCAAAAAAAGTACTAATGATAATTTTTTTTAATAACATGATTTTAGTAGTTTTGTGCATTAAAAAAGAAAAGGCTTTCAGCCCTTTTGGCCTGTTATGTATAAAATATACCCTGAAAAGACCTTTTTTTCAAGGCAGAACTGAACAGACCCGTTTACAAGTAAATGGGTTCAATTGCCACTTCTAATAAGTTTGGTTATTCTTTACACAATGTTTGACTAGCGTTTTTGTTTGTGCATCAGATTCTAAATCAAGTTCAAGCTCGTCGAGTTTATCCATCTGCTATGATGCAAACTAGAATGAAGTGGGTAATCACTTCTATTTTTGCTAGCTTTTGTTAGAATCAGTTATCTGCTTTTAGCTATTGTTTTGATAAATAGAGACGCTTTATGGAGGATATATCAGCATGACTGATGCAAGTAATTTTAGTTTTAATCTACTAAAGTACTAATCAATAATGTGTGTATCTCAGACATTTAGTATCTTAGTATTAAACAGGAGAAGCCATAGTAAAGTTTTGCCCATCTTGGGTATCTTGTTTCCTTCAAACATGTTTTGATGACATTTATAACCAAATCAGGTGAATTGATGATATATGATATCACATGTTTATATATATGCAACCGATTAAGTAGCCCACAAACAACCCATACAGATGCATTTACAGGCACCATCATCAGTGATAAGGATCTCACCACCACTTTCTGTCTACAATATCTAGATCGTCGGAGGTTCATTCATAAGCATATGCATGGCAGGGATCATTTTAACAATTTTCTGTAGGATGCTGAGTTTTATGGAATGAAAATGGCAATGGAAACTATTTCTGTAGAGAAAAGAGGATTAAACCACTAACATAATTCAAACTCCAACGGAGTTTAGTAACTATCTAAGATCGTCAAAACAAGCCCTCCAGCTTATGTCTTTTTTTCTTTTTGGTAAAAGGGTTCTTACCCTGGTAAATATATTAACCAAAATATATTTATCTTTAAGAATGATGAATGGGCTATCTTTTATTCACTGCTCATACATTTTTTGTTCGAAGAGAATGACCCATACACTTGCTGCTAGTTATGATAAACATTAGTGTAAAAACCACAGAATTTTGAGATAACAAGTGATGAAGAACCACGCAAAACTGATGAATCTTTTTTTTAAATGGTCAAAGAAATATAACATAAAGGATTTGTAGTTGTGTAAATAATTGTGTGGCCAAAACTATTTGGTTCTATTTGATTCGACTCAAAGCACCCTATTTGACCCATTTTGAGTGTCTTAAGTTGGTTGTGAAAAGAAGGCCTCATAAGTTGGTTGTTTCTCATTCTTCTCATTTTAGTTTTATTTCTCATTTGATCCTTACTCTTAGTACCAAACCAAACTTGACCATAAGGGCATACAACTCTAGGATTGAAGGGTGAGCTAACATTTGAGTATTCCATTCCTGCTTTTACCACCCCACAAATGAAAAGTATAGTCCTAACAAGAGATCCTTGAATTATTGGTTAATATCTCCTGATTCCCGACTCTCATAATTGTAATGGTTAATATCTCCTGATTCCTAACTTGAGATTTGTTGTCAATTGCTTAAGTATCTATTTAAACCAAATCGACTATTTACGTAGTATTAAAGCTTTAATTGCATATACATAGTATAGGATAAGTTTTTAATTGTTGTAAGATATTTGTATGTTCATGTTTAAAAAAAATTATTGAAAAAAAGCTGTTCAGGACAGGTAGCTAGTGCCCCTTTACATATATGTAGACAATAAAAATCCAAAATCTATGTTTATAATATAGAGTTCAGAATAAAATTCGAACTTGTTTATTGTTTTGGTTAGAAAAAGCACATGTTCTCTATCAGTGTACATTCCTTGAATTGTTTTATGCTAGGTTGCCATTGGAATAACCCATGTCTGCTGGTGCTGCTTGATCTGTGAAATATAATAAATGTATACTGAAGATCTGAAACAGATCGCTTGCTGGGTAGGAGGGATTAGAACCAAAAAATGACAAGCGTCTCCAGGTGTTTCGATTGTATGAAGATATGATACCACCTCAAGGAATGTTGTTGAGCATTAGTAATTAAAATAATGCATTATAAGACAAAAAAATGCGGTATCTTTTGATTTTATTCTATATAGAAACTACTGTGACAATAGTTGAAGTTCACAATGCAGTAGATTAGTTAGTTATCAGATTAATTTGGGACTGATTTTTATAGGCATCCCTTTAGAAGGAAACGGGAGTGGGTCCATGACTATTGGCTCATCAGGGTACACTAATGACCAGTCGTATCGTGTCACTACGTAATGCATAAATACAAGAATATTTAGCTTAGCCAATTGATACCCTGCACATAGCCTCGGCCCTCCACCGAATGGTATAAAAGCATAAGCTTGAACCGGCTCTGCAAATCTACTTGGTTTAAAATTCAATGGATCCTGAAAATATTCTTCATCATAATGTGTTCCATATGTAGTCCAAAGCACCTTCCACCCTTTAGGAATAGTAAATCCTTCAAATTCAATGTCAGCAGTGGCTTTTCTAAATGAACCGAAGATAGGTGGACACAATCGCATTGTCTCACGAGCTACTTGCCATGTATACTCCATTTTCTTCACATCTTCAAGATTTAAAGTTTCACCTGGTCTTTTGTTACTGGCAATCTCTTCATGTTCTGTAATTATAATGAACATTATATTAAACTGCAATTGAAGTAAATTCACAAAATTGTTAATTAAGAACTGGTACCTTTTAGCAGGAGAGAATAGCAATCGGGGTGGTTAGCCAGCATCTTAAAAGTCATTGTAATGGCATAAGAAGTTGTATCGTGAGCTGCAAACACTAACAAAACGACATTATCAACAACTTCGTTTTCAGTAACCTCGCCTTTGATTAAAGCAGCCACCAGATTAGAAAGTAGCATCCCGTCGTCTTCATCTTCCCCACGTTCCATAGCCTCCCTCTTTCTTCTAACCTCATCAATCAATACCTTTTGTATCTCGGCCCTTGCTTTCTTAGCTCTATTGAATTTTGTTCCCGGAAGATTAATCGGAGCAGCTAAAACACCTTCCAGAACATTTTCAAAGACTCCAAACATTGTCTCTAGCTCTATCTTTATCCCGAATAAGCATTCAAGAACAATAGCAAAGGTAAGTATCTTTGTAGACTTGTGTAGACTGATCTCTTGACGGTTTTGCCAGTTTCTCTGTAAGTGTTTCTGAATCGAGCTGCACATTCTGGGGACGATTTCTTGGAGTCCAGAAGGGCTGAGAGTTGAAGCAATAATGCCACGAAGGCAACGATGCGAGTCTCCTTGTTTCTCCATGATCGAGTTCTTTCCCATCAATTCAACAGAGGAAGTTGGCCATGAGCTTATCACTAATTTAAACTCGTTAGACATGAAGAACTTATTAGCTGTAGCCCCATTTACCACAACCGTTGGTGAACCCATTAGCCTTGTTTTAAAGATCTTGCCATGCTTTTTAATTCTCGGCTGAAAAAAGGAGTCGTAAAGTTGATTCTTGCGTTGTGCTCTGTAGAAACTTATCGTTTCACCGATCCAAGGAAGACCCATTTGACCCAAGGGTAATCTGGACCATTTGGTGCTGGCTTTCTGTGGATTGCTGGTTTTGTAAATGAGAAAGATGATAAGCAAGAATGGGAATGCTAGAGACAAGATGAAGGAATCCATTGATTGTGTATGATGTTGATGGTGAGAGTTAAGCTTATATACAAGAGACATGCAAATATGCAATGCAAATTGCAAAGGGAGAATAAGGGTATTTTGGTCATTTGGTGGGATGAATATTTAGTCCAGTTGTATGAGTGTGAGTCAACTAATAGTTATAGTTGTCTTTTTGGGGGGTGGCGGATGAAATCTTCAAGTCTGGCCGACGAAAAGATTTTTCATCTTATAACACTTGCATGTGCTGCATGCCTTGGGGATCCCCTCTTGTATACATATTTGCTGGCTTTGTTTTCACTTCCACTCTTGTAAAGATTACAAGTTCCATATCCACCTTATACGCCATATCACATTTGACAATTATTATAGCATATGTATCTTTTAGAAAGTCAAATGTTTACACACATGGCAAATGCTATATAATTCACCTATGTTTTAACTGTCATCAATAGTTTGTGTAATTTTTTAATTGTCAACGAAACCTGTAATGAAAATGTTCATTCAAATTATAAATGTATGTGTCTTGCACAAGGTTACATAGCATGCCCTCTATATTGGTCACTGAATCAACATCCCATGCTCGCAACTTGTCTTGGGTCTTCAACCGTTCACCCATAAGAAGCCAAATAAGAAAAGCATTACGAGGTATACTTTGAGAGAACCAGACCACGTCAAGCCAATCAATAGAATTCGACCTTGGACGAATGGCTTGCCACACATGCGAAACAGCAATACTACGAAGCTTACCATCCAAATCCTTCCACCACAACTTGTCTTCAGCGTTAGCAAAACTATATATGCGTTTAGTTGTATTTCAATTTAGATCTTGCCTTAATATTAAGCTAAATCAAACACGTTTACCCATTGTCGTGATCGACTTCAAACAGTCATGATTCTAGCATTTCGTTACCAAGGGTTCTAGTTGAATAAAGAACTTACACTTCTGCTTAGTGCACTACTTGCTTATGCTTAATCACGAACAAGTTGTATTGAAGTTTTCCCTAAGAATCTTATTCTATTGCCGGAAGTGGGCAACAAAATGCCTCATTAGTCTTGCACTTCACCTTTTGATTCAGAATAATTCTTATTAGTGGTTAGACTTATTGGGGAATGGGGATACAAGAGGGCATCTCAAGATTTGATATGGAATTATGGATTGTTAATTTGTCTTATTAGTTTTATTAATGTTTTTACTATCATCATCAAGCATCTTCATAAAATCAGTTCTTTTTGTACAACATATTGTCTGAACCAGTGAAATATAATTCTCAATATGTAACTTGTTCACCAATCCAAATTGTTGGACATAAAAAACAATAAAATTTCCAGTATGGATGTTTTAAATTATACAACAAACTACAAAGAATTGTACTAAAAAGAATAGTTGAGGTTTACAATGGGGGTAAAAAGAGCTAGTTATGAGACTTAGGAGAAATCTTTATAGGCATCCCTTTGGAGGGAAATGGCAGCGGATCCATGAAAATCGGCTCATCGGGGTGTACTAACGGCCAGTTATATTGTGTAACGACATAATGCACAAGTACAAGAATGTTGAGCTTCGGCAGTTGGTAGCCTGCACATAACCTTGGCCCTCCACCAAATGGTATAATAGAGTAAGCTTGAACTGGATCTTCAAATCTGCTTGGGTTAAAACTCATTGGATCCGGAAACAACTTTTCATCATAATGTGTTCCGTATGTTGTCCAAAGCACCTTCCAGTCTTTAGGAATAGTAATTCCTTCAAACTGAATGTCAGTTGTCGCTTTTCTGAAGGATCCAAAAATAGGAGGGCAGAGACGCATAGTCTCACGAGCTACTTGCCATGTATACTCCATTTCCTTCACATCATCAAATGTCAAAGCTTCACCTGACCTTTTATTGCCAGCAATTTCTTCATGTTCTTTAAGTAAGCGAGCATAACAATCCGGGTACGTGGTTTGCGAGCATCCTAAACGTCATTGTTATAGCGTAAGAAGTTGTATCATGAGGTGCAAACACCATCAAAACGATGTTATCAACAACTTCGTCTTCGGTAATCTCTCCTCTGATCAAAGCAGCCACCAACTTAGAAAACAGCATGCTGTCTTCATCTCTCCCATTTTCCATAGCCCCCCTCTTCTTTCTGACTTCACTGATCAACACCTTCTCTATTTCTGATCTCGCTTTCTTAGTCCTCGAGAATTTAATCCCTGGGAAATTAATCAGAGGAGACAAAACACCTTCCAAGACACGCTCGAAAACACCAAACATCTTATCTGGTTCAATCCCAATCCCAAACAAGCATTCGAGCACTATAGTGAATGTAAGCATCTTTGTTGACCGACATAGACTGATCTCTTCACGATTTTGCCAGTTCTTCTCCATGTGTTTCTGAATTGAGTTGCACATTCTTGGGACCATAGCCTCGAGCCCAGAAATGTTGACAGTCGATGTAATGATGCCACGAAGGCAACGGTGAGAATCTCCTTGTTTCTCCATGATGGAATTCTTTCCCATTAATTCAACAGATGAAGTTGGCCATGAGCTTACCACCAACTTAAACTCATTGGACATAAAAAACTTATTTGCTGCAGTCCCATTTACGACCACAGTTGGTGATCCCATGAGATTTGTTTTAAATACATTGCCATGCTTCTTGAGTCTTGGATGGAAAAATTCCTCGTACAATTGATTCATACGTTGAGCTTTGTAAAACTCGACTGTTTCTCCAATCCAAGGGAGACATGTATCGCCATAGGGTAGTCTCACATTAGTGGTTCGTTTTCTTCGGTTTCTTAAGATGAAGAGAATGATAAAGAAAATGGCAAAGAAGGTGATGTAGGCAGCCATTGTTATATAAAAGTTTTGTTTTTTTGTTGGTTGTATTTAGTTTAAGATTTGATAATGAAGAGAATGGAGTGTTATATGCTGTATTTATAGGTATGCAAAGAGGAAAAGATTGATCGAATTTAGTCAGTTGCCAAATGAAGTCAACTAGTTAGTTAATGTTTATTAAATAATGCATAGCCAGTTGTTATTTTTTAGGGTGGCTGATGAAATCTGAAGTCGGCCCGACTTTAAGATTCAATGTTTATTAGCCTCATGTGACTAATATTGTTTCAGTTGAACCCGCTGACCAAAACATTCAACTAGTTTATTTTTCCCAACTGTTTTCTTAGTTCTTACATTCTCGTTGTATGTCAACGCCAAATGTGTAGGTTAATGATGAAAGCTTGAGATAATCCATTAAAGTTCTTAACTTCAAACCTCTATCACTAGCGACTTTGAAGCTAGCTTTTAATTAGATGTCTATTCTCCAGAGCAAATGCCTTTGTAATTTAAAGATGATAAGGGCAACTCTATTTCTATTACTCCTAGTAATTATACATTTAAATATTTTTACCTATTAATTAAGGGTTTTCAGATAAACCAAGCCCGTGGTATAGAAAAATGATTCTGTTTATTTGGAAGAAGTCAAGAATCGTGTTTAAGCTATAGATGGTTTTTTTTGGGGTCATAGTTCGAGAACATGTCACTAATATATCAAGAGTAGAATGCAATCAGAACTAGAAATGTGATTGACCTAGATCTAGTTGTAGGTTGAAAAATGTTAGATTTATGTCTCATCTCCTTATCAGCTTGTTAAGGATTTGTGATGCCATTTCGTGTGTAATGTTTTGTTCTAGTGTTCTTTTGTTGCTTTTCAAAAAATAGTTTAGGCACGCATTTTGCATTTTGAGTCTTTCTCAAATTAGATGCATTGCCAGTAGGCATAAAATAAGTACTCCGTGTGTTAGCTTTATATAGCTTATATGTTCCATTTTAAACAAATCCTGTTTGTGCTCCTTTATCGTTTCAAGTCACTCTCGCCAGCCGAAGATCTAGAGCTCCCTTGATGCCGAATGCACATTTGGTGGTATTGTATATACATAGGATCACTCGGCTGCTTCAAGGAGCGACCTGCTCCGCTAACTTGAAATATTAGTCTTCCTGAATTAAAAGAGCATGAACAAGTCTCTCCAAAACCTGGAGACAACTCGCTTCTTAATCAGTAGTTCAGCTGTCACTAGATATATGAAAAATCTTAAACATATATTTGTTGATTAGTGATTCGTTTTCCGCTAGATTCAGGGATCCCACCTTTTTTCTCTTACCTAATGGCTCCGTTAATTGGATTTCCTTTGGGCTCATCCTAAGTACTCGTGCTGACGTCTCAAGTCTTGTAGCCAGCAAGACCATTTCTTCTTTTAAGCACAAAACTTTAAAATAAGAGGGGGTTTTCACTTCATAGAAAAAAAAACTAGGATTAGATTTACGAAATGACTGACTCAAACAAATCGTCATATTAAGATGTATATATTTCTCCTCTTCCAATCTATCAATAAAAAGGCCACCAAGGACGACGTTACAAGTTTCGTTATACTTACGTTTTTGTTGAAACAAAAACAGTTTATATTTGTAAAACTGCGAAATATATTACCTCTCAAACATGTGAAGCATATTACTTCTCAAACCAATTAATTTTATAGTATTGGGATTTATTCACACTTAATATACAAGGAGCACATGCTCCGAATAAAATATTCCGTAATTCGTTTTCAGTCAATTGTGAATTCATGTTGTATTAATGAAACTACATAAAAAATGAGAAGAATATTATAATATAAGTAAACTACAAAGAATTACAATTTTGTGCATAAGGTGATAGAAGAGTTAGTCTTGAGACTTAGGAGAAATCTTTATAGGCATCCCCTTAGAAGGAAACGGTAGCGGATCCATGAAAATTGGCTCATCAGGGTGTACTAGCGACCAGTTATATCGTGTAACGACATAATGCACAAGTACAAGAATGTTGAGCTTTGCCAGTTGGTAGCCTGCACATAACCTTGGCCCTCCACCAAATGGTATAAAAGAGTAAGCTTGAACTGGATCTGCAAACCTGCTCGGGTTGAAACTCATTGGATCCGGAAAATGCTTTTCGTCATAATGTGTTCCGTATGTTGTCCAAAGCACCTTCCAGTCTTTAGGAATAGTAATTCCTTCAAATTGAATGTCAGTTGTCGCTTTTCTGAAGGATCCGAAAATAGGAGGGCAGAGACGCATAGTCTCACGAGCTACTTGCCATGTATACTCCATTTTCTTCACATCATCAAACGTCAAAGCTTCACCTGACCTTTTAGTGCCAGCAATTTCTTCATGTTCTTTTAGTAAAAGAGAGTAACAATCCGGGTGGTTTGCGAGCATCTTAAATGTCATTGTAATAGCGTAAGAAGTTGTATCATGAGCTGCAAACACCAGCAAAACGACGTTATCAACAACTTCCTCCTCGGTAATCTCTCCTCTGATCAAAGCAGCAACCAACTTAGAAAAGAGCATGCCGTCTTCTTCATCTCTCCTATTTTCCATGTCCTTCCTCTTCCTTCTGACTTCACCAATCAATACCTTCTCTATCTCGGCTCTTGCTTTCTTAGCCCTCGAGAATTTAGTCCCTGGGAAATTGATTGGAGGAGACAAAACACCTTCCAGGACACGCTCAAAAACACCAAACATCTTCTCTGGTTCGATTCCAATCCCAAACAAGCATTCAAGGACGATAGTGAATGTAAGCATCTTAGTAGACCGATATAAACTGATCTCTTCGTGATTTTTCCAGTTTTTCTCCATGTGTTTCTGAATTGAGTTGCACATTCTTGGGACCATAGCCTGGAGCCCAGAAACATTAACAGTCGATGTAATTATGCCACGAAGGCAACGGTGAGAGTCTCCTTGTTTCTCCATGATTGAATTCTTACCCATCAATTCAACCGAAGATGTTGGCCAAGAACTAACCACCAACTTAAACTCATTGGACATAAAGAACTTATTTGCTGCAGTCCCATTTACGACCACAGTTGGTGATCCCATGAGCTTTGTTTTAAATACATTGCCATGCTTCTTGAATCTTGGTTGGAAAAAGTCCTGGTACAATTGATTCATACGTTGAGCTTTGTAAAACTCGACTGTTTCTCCAATCCAAGGGAGACCCGTATCGCCATAGGGTAGTCTCACATTAGTGGTTCGTTTTCTTCGGTTTCTTAAGATGAAGAGAATTATAAAGAAAATGGCAAAGAAGGTGAAGTAGGCAGCCATTGTTATATAATAGCTTGTGTTTTTTTTTGTTAATTGTATTTGGTTTAAGATTGGATGATGAAGAGAGTAGAGTGTTATGATGTATTTATAGGTTTGCAAAGAGGGAAAGATTGATCGAATTTAGTCAGTTGCCAGATGAAGTCAACTAGTTAGTTAATGTTTATAAAATAATGCATAGCCAGTTGTTTTTTTGAGGTGGCTGATAAAATCTGAAGTCGGCCCGACTTTAAGATTCAATATTTATTCGCTTCATGTGACTAATATTTATTTTATTAAACACGCTGACTTTGTAATACCGTTGTAAAGATTCCCGCGCCCCCAAAACATTCAACTACTTTTTTGTGTTCTACTTTTGTTTTTCTATATTTAGCTTGTGTTAGAGTTGGATAAAACACAATATATCTATCCCGAGTTGTATGCACCGACAGTCTAAACACATATAATAGAAGTTTTTGCAAATGTGACTCGGATGGTGACGTTATATGTGACGTGACAAGAAGAGTGATGTGACATACCAAGATAGAAAATGCGGGAAGACGGGGAGACCACCTGCAATATCGCTAAACCAAACTTACGATTTTTGTAATTTACTCTTCTCTAAACTTAAATAATAAAACGGGAAATACCAAATTGTAGTTATCTGGATTATATATTTATCTATATAGCAAAATATATTTGTCTACTAAACAGACTGTTGGTATCAAAATGAATAGTGTTAATTTGACAACTGTTGAAAAAAGTCAGCAGCAAAGAGCATATGCTTCGATCCTACGTACTAATTAAATGAGTCTTTTAGTCGGGCCGACTTTCGATTTCATCCGCCATCCCAACAACAAGTGTTTATATTTTTTATTATTTGACTTTACTATCTGACTATGTTCTATCAATCTTTTCCTCTTGCATAACCTATATATACGTTTTACACTCCACTCTCCAAATCATCTATCTCAAACCAATAATAATCCACAAATATAACAAAACACTCAAACTTTCATATTACAATGGTAGCCTACATCACCTTCTTTGCCGTATTTATTATCATTCTTTTCATCTATAAAAACTTCAGAAAAAGAACCAACAAGGTTAGACTGCCATATGGCGATATGGGTCTCCCTTGGATCGGTGAAACAGTCGAGTTTTACAAAGCTCAACGTATGAATCAACTGTGCGAGGACTTTTTTCAGCCGAGATTCAAAAAATATGGCAGCGTCTTCAAAACAAAGCTCATGGGATCACCAACTGTGGTCGTAAATGGGACAGCAGCAAATAAGTTCTTTATGTCCAATGAATTTAAATTGGTCGTAAGTTCATGGCCAACTTCGTCTGTTGAATTGATGGGAAAAAATTCAATCATGGAGAAACAAGGAGATTCTCACCGTTGCCTTCGTGGTATTATCACTTCAACTGTCAACGTTTCTGGGCTCGAGGCTATGGTCCCAAGAATGTGCAACTCAATTCAAAAACACATGGAGAAAAACTGGCAAAATCACGAAGAGATCAGTCTATATCGATCAACCAAGATGCTTACTTTTACTATCGTGCTGGAATGCTTGTTTGGGATTGGAATTGAACCAGAGAAGATGTTTGGGGTTTTTGAGCGTGTCCTGGAAGGTGTTTTGTCTCCTCCAATCAATTTCCCAGGGACTAAATTCTCGAGGGCTAAGAAAGCAAGAGCGGAGATTGAGAAAGTGTTGATTGCGGAAGTC
>BQNB010132854.1:2858-18561 GCA_026074375.1 Tanacetum coccineum
TTCTAATTTCTTAACAGCTAGAGTATAGGCAAGTATTTTAGCTTCTTGTTCACCTAATTGATTCATCTATTCATCACATAATGCTTTAAGTTTATTGTATGAATCAATGCAAGTTTTAGAACACAAAGATACCTCAGAATTTGAGCTTATTGCCATAAGTGCATGATTTGTATCTTCTTCTGCAGTATGATCTCCCCAATTAACAACTCCATCATCCATAGTCAGCAAGCCGATCTGATTCTTATCTTGCTTCCCAACTTCTTGATCTTGATAAACCGAGTCTTTCTTTTTCTTGCCATTATTGATTCCGTTTGATGTGCATTCTCTAGCAAAGTGCTCAGTGTTATGACACTTGTAACATTCAATCTTCTTTTTATCAAAACCAACAGGTGCCTTTCTATCCATCCAAACTCTCCTTCCTGTTTTCTTGTAGAACTTCTTCATTCTAATAGCAATCATTGCTATCTGCCAGTTGATATCCATCTCTTCAATGTCCACATCATCAATCTGTTCAAAATCTTTATGAAGCAAATCCGAATCTTCTAATTGCTTGGCAAAGAGTGAGTAAATGACTTCATCAGCAAAACCAGCAGGAGCTTCTCTTTCTGGAATATTGGAAGAAGAAGTAGAAGGATTGAAAGTACTGAAGGTACTAGTAAGACTAGACTTAACCTTGTTAGTGTTGCTCCTGCTTTGTGAAACAAAAGCAACATTTTGAGCACTGGTATATGTCTTTGATGCACCTTTGATTTCTTGTTCAAAAACCCTAAGATTATTGTACAAGTCATCAATGGATAGAGTGTTAATTTCTGGTTTGGTTCTCATTGTCATTGCCAGATTTGACCAAGCTGAAGGCAAAGCCCTGAGAAATTTGTGATTGGCATCCTCATTTGAAACTTCAGCACCATGAGCTTCTAACTGTGAGAGTAGCTGTTGTAATCTATCGTATCCTTTTTCCAACCCTTCTAAACTGGATATAGAAAATGCTTCAAAATGTTGTTTTAGAACAGCTTTCTGCATCTTCTTTGAATTTGCGTTACCTCCAAACCTAGTCCTTATGGCTTCCTAAATCTCTTTAGCATCATCCATTCTATGAAATCTTCTCAGATGTTCCTTGGGAATTGCCATAAGTAAGATGGTTCTAGCCTTCCTCTCTTTTTTAACAGCATAAATTTCTGCAGCAGATACTGGTGGAAGTATTCTAACAACACCATCTTTTCCAGTTGAGATTCTCTTCTTTGAATTTCCATTCTGAATTACCTTCCAAACAACATTATCAATATATTCAAGGTAATGATCCATCTCCATAGCCCATATATCATATTCCTCCTTCTTTAGAATTGGGAGTTTGATATTTGAGATAGTGGTTGTGGTAGGAATGAGTTGTTGTTGTTGTTGTTTTGGTTTATTGGTTGCAGTACCACTGTCTGATGCTTCTTCATGGTATGATGCTTCATCATTACTAAGATTGTTGAGAGAAATCATCATTAGCAGGTTGAGACATTTTTCTAGATCTAAAAGTGATTGTTTGTGTTCTTGTGATTCTTCTTACTCAGAGTCCCTCTAGAGGCTTTGATACCACTTGTAGGTCCAAAGTCTTGGATCTGTTTAGCATTTTGTAAGATAATAGCTAACTTGAATAAATCCAAATCAACTATATGAGAGACACTGACTATGAATACTATGTGCTAATGCGGAATCTTAACACAAGTACTAAGAAGAACACAATGTAAAACTTTGCTATTTGCTATTAATTTCTATTAGAATACTATTTCAATCTCATACTAAACATTGTGCCGTAGGGTTCCTTTTATACACCAAGGAAACCCTAATGGGCTTACAAAAGTATTGAATGGATAATGGCATATCCTATTCCTAAGATATCTCTATAGATAACTATTATCATTTTCTGCTTACATAACAGTCTTACTAGTCAAGATCAGTACTAACTATAGTACTGCCAGACTTAACTTAGTACTGGCAGACTTAACTATGTCTACCAGACTTAACTCTATAACTACCAGACTTAAGTCTGTTTACAATAATTCCTAACACTTAATCTACAAAATTCCAAACTTAAAGTCCAATTCTTTAAAAGCAATTCTAGTTTAGTTTTAGTAGTTGTAAAGGTCTGAATTTGTTAGCATAAGCTTAATGCTATATAAGGTCAATCTGTTTTAGCTTATTTTGTAATTACACTTTCATTAGCTTAGCTTAAATTAGGGCTGCACTTAGCCGCCTAAAAACTTTAAAAAAAAGCCAAAAAATAGACTTAGCTTAAGCCTCTTAGTTTGCCTGCTTTTTCCAGCTTATTTAGTTTCTCTATTAGCATATTTTCTTGTTTTTTTTGTGAAGAGTAGTTATAATAGTTAATCTGTTTTTGGTCATTTCATATTTCTAAGTGCTTATTTGTTCTTAATTTAAGCTTAAAAATGCCTAGTTGTCATTCAAAACTGCCAGTTTAAGTCAGAATTCATTTAAGCTCAAATAAGCTTTTAAACTATTTAGTTGGCTTAATCTTAGTCACATTTTCTTATTAGATTAATGTAGTTATTGTTTCAGCTTATTAGTTACTTAAGTAGCTTTTTTAGTCTAGAGTTGAAACAGTTAGCTTAAAAGTCATTTAGTATAAATTTAGCAAAACTGTCATCTTAAAAGAGCTTATTTATGTCTTATTATTAAGTTTTGTCTAAAAGTCCTTTTATTAAAGTTGTTAGTTCTAGCTTCATTTTTAGTTTCTCCAAAGAAAATAATGGTTTATCAAAAAGGGTGGCCACAGGTTTCGAACCTATGACCACCCCCTTTGCACACACACGTCTCAACACCACACACACTAAACCATCTACCCTTGTGACTTTTCTTTTATTCATTTGCACCATTAATTATTTATATACATTTTTCAGTTTATGCCTTTTAGCTTATTCAGCTGATTAGCAGCTTATTAAAAGAGCTTATTTGATTTTTCTTGTTATCATTTCATTAGTAATACTTCAAAGTATTTTTCATAATTTTTCTAGATTTTTCATAATTAGTTTTCTATTTTTAATTATTAATTTAGGTTAATTTTGTTTTTAATTCATAAAAAATAAAATCAAAATCAAAAAATATAATTCTTTTTCTAAAAATTATTTTTAGTCATTTAGGATTATTAGAAATTAAATTTGCATTTGTAGGACTTAATTTTGATAATTTAGGTTTTTAAGCCGCGTTTTTAGAATCCCGTTAACGTTTTTAGTTCAAATCTTTAATTGCCTTAATTGTTTGCTTGCCTTTATGTGTTTTTGAATTTATATTTGTAGAAATAGGAAACCAAATCAAAATCTGAAAATATTCGATCACGCGATCATGAACTTAACCTCGATTTTTAATTCGCACCTCGTCGGGATACGACTCGGGAAGGTTTTTAATTTTACTTTGGATAAAAGTAATCTTCTGGATTCCTCACGGAATTCTTATCTTATATTGATATTGGGTATTTAGAATATATATTTAAGTATATATAGGCTATTTTGCTTAAATCACTTGGTCATTGATTTTGCGATCTTGTAAAATCCTTCAATGAATCTTCGATAATAACCGGCAAGACCTAAAAATTAACGAATCTCCGTTGCAGTCTTAGGAGATGCCCAATATTTAATAGACTTGATCTTGGCAGGATCCACGTGAATGCCCTTAGTGTCAATCACGTGACCGAGGAACGGTACCTTGGGAATCCAAAATTCACACTTAGAAAATTTAGCATACAACTCCTCCTTCTTAAGCAACTCTAAGATTAACTTAAGATTCTCTTCATGCTCTTGCTTGCTCTTTGATTAGATCAGAATATCAACAATAAAGACAATCACGAACTTATCCAGATATGGTTTGCACACCTGATTCATGAGATCCATAAATATAGCCGGTGCGTTAGTCAAACCAAATGGCATAACTTGAAATTCATAATGGCCATAACGAGTCCTGAAAGCGGTCTTCGGGATGTATTCTTCACGAACTCTTAGCTGATGATAACCCAATCTCAGGTAGATCTTCGAGTAGACACTCGACCCTTGAAGTTGATCGAATAACTCATCAATTCTTGGAAGCGGATAACGGTTCTTCACCGTTAACTTATTTAATTCCCGGTAATCGATGCACATCAGGAATGATCCATCCTTCTTCTTGACAAACAAGACCGAAGCTCTCCAAGATGAGGAACTGGGTCTTATAAAGCCTTTTTCGGAAAGTTCCTGCAGTTGATCCGACAATTCTTTCATCTCGGACAGAGCTAATCGATGAGGCGCCCGTGCTACAGGTGCAGCACCAAGTACCAAATCAATTTGAAATTCCACTTGTCGAGTTGGTGGAATACCCAACAAGTCCTTAGGAAATACTTTGGGAAAGTCTCGAACAATTGGTACGTCTTCAAGTCGCTTTACCTTCAACTTGTCTTCAGCCCTCTTCGTGGTAATATGTGCCAAAAAGACTTGACATCCTTTCAGCAAGTATTTCTAAGTTTTGTTGCACGAGATTATCTTCAATCGAGACTCATGTCCGTTGTTGCTTTCGTCACCACAAATAATTAAGATTTCATTTCCAAAGGGGATACTAACGATCTTCTCGTCACAGACGATTACAGCATGATATTTTGATAACCAGCCCATGCCAATTATGACGTTAAAACTACCAATCTCTACGGGCATTTAATCGATGTTGAATGAATGATTTAGAAAATTCAAAGTGCAACCCCGTATAAGTATATTAACCTAAATTATTTTACCGACAACTAACTCGACGTCATAACCATGGGCTAGTGTAGTTGGGATGATATCAATCAAAGAACTAAATGCAGTAGACACGAAACTCCTATCGACACCAGTATCAAATAAAATCGAAGCATAACGGTTGTTTAGGAGGAACGTACCCGGAACGACATTTGAGTTTGGGTTTAACCCTGTTGTGCCCATAGCATAAGCCTTTGCCACAACATTACCATTATCAGCTTGATTTCCTTGATTCTTGTTCTTTAACTTTGGGCAATCCCTCTTGTAATGGCCTTGAACTCCACACTCAAAGCAAGTGAGAACCCTTTGATTTTCCCCTGGGGCTCTCTGGTTGTTGGCAACAGCAGGCTGGCTTCTACAGCCCGGGCCAGATGGCCAGTCCTCTTATAGTTGGTACGCTTGGGAGCACATAACCCATCGTGATGGTGGTTGCATTTAGGACACAGATGTTTAGATCCCCCGTACACTTTCTTTTCCCTAGGCCCAGCAGTATAGGCCTTAGCCACATTATGCCTTTTGAAAGGCCGTTGTTGGTTTTGGATGTTTCTCGAGTTGTCATTGAGCTTCCTTTTGTTTTCAGCTTAACGGTCAGCAATAGTACGGATCTTCTGATCCATTAGTTTAGTGGCAAACTCAACTGCATCTTGCATTGTCTTGGGCTTAGATGCCATCACACTTCCTTGAATCATGTCAGGAAGTCCACCAACATACTTCTCAATCTCATCAGATTCGTTAAGAAACATTCTTGAGCACATCAATGCCAACTGTTAGAAATGTTGGTTATAGCTCAACACATCAGTACCTTTAACTTTCTGATTCTAGAGTTCAATCTCTAGCTTCTTGATCTCGCCTCTTGGTCAATATTTATCAATCGTCATCTTCTTTAATGTTTTCCATGGCATGCCATATGCAGCATCATGACCAACAGTATTGACGTGGGAGTTCCACCATGTCAGAGCATTTCCAAAAAGAGTGCAAGTAGCAAACTTGATCTGGCACGTGACGGTGCAGTTGCTAATATGGAATACCGACTCCATCTTTTCAAACCACTAAGTTAAACCAACAAATCCTTCAGTACCCTTGAAATTAAGGGGTTGGCATTTAGAAAATTCAAAGTGCAACCCCGTATAAGTATATTAACCTAAATTATTTTACCGACAACTAACTCGACGTCATAACCATGGGCTAGTGTAGTTGGGATGATATCAATCAAAGAACTAAATGCAGTAGACACGAAACTCCTATCGACACCAGTATCAAATAAAATCGAAGCATAACGGTTGTTTAGGAGGAACGTACCCGGAACGACATTTGAGTTTGGGTTTAACCCTGTTGTGCCCATAGCATAAGCCTTTGCCACAACATTACCATTATCAGCTTGATTTCCTTGATTCTTGTTCTTTACCTTTGGGCAATCCCTCTTGTAATGGCCTTGAACTCCACACTCAAAGCAAGTGAGAACCCTTTGATTTTCCCCTGGGGCTCTCTGGTTGTTGGCAACAGCAGGCTGGCTTCTACAGCCCGGGCCAGATGGCCAATCCTCTTATAGTTGGTACGCTTGGGAGCACATAACCCATCGTGATGGTAGTTGCATTTAGGACACAGATGTTTAGATCCCCCGTACACTTTCTTTTCCCTAGGCCCAGCAGTATAGGCCTTAGCCACATTATGCCTTTTGAAAGGCCGTTGTTGGTTTTGGATGTTTCTCGAGTTGTCATTGAGCTTCCTTTTGTTTTCAGCTTAACGGTCAGCAATAGTACGGATCTTCTGATCCATTAGTTTAGTGGCAAACTCAACTGCATCTTGCATTGTCTTGGGCTTAGATGCCATCACACTTCCTTGAATCATGTCAGGAAGTCCACCAACATACTTCTCAATCTCATCAGATTCGTTAAGAAACATTCTTGAGCACATCAATGCCAACTGTTAGAAATGTTGGTTATAGCTCAACACATCAGTACCTTTAACTTTCTGATTCTAGAGTTCAATCTCTAGCTTCTTGATCTCGCCTCTTGGTCAATATTTATCAATCGTCATCTTCTTTAATGTTTTCCATGGCATGCCATATGCAGCATCATGACCAACAGTATTGACGTGGGAGTTCCACCATGTCAGAGCATTTCCAAAAAGAGTGCAAGTAGCAAACTTGATCTGGCACGTGACGGTGCAGTTGCTAATATGGAATACCGACTCCATCTTTTCAAACCACTAAGTTAAACCAACAAATCCTTCAGTACCCTTGAAATTAAGGGGTTGGCATTTCAAGAAGTTACTGTAACTGCACTCACGCGTAGCTTGCTCTGTTTCTGCTACCAGTTCCTGAATCATGACTGTCATCTCCATTTCTGCTTCTGTTTGCTTCGTCAACTGCCAATGCGTCAACCACACTTTGGGCTACCAGTGCCTTAATGGCGGCATCGAACATAGGGGTGGTGGTTCTTTTTGGAGGCATTTTCTTCAAAATCACAAGAAAATATAATACACGTTAGATTTCATACAATCATAAACGCGACATGACATATGCACAATAAATAAAATGAGATCACATCACACAGTGAAATATACAACTAAAGTGAAATCAACAATGACATAAATAAATTGACATTATTACATAACAATAGCAATAATCATACATGATAGTTTTGATTACAACATGATCAGTACATATGAGATACAAAATGAAAAATACGGTCCTAAGGCAATGCTAGCTGGGAGTTACCCATAAAACTTAGCAGGCTATGCAGGATAGCTAACAAATGATACAATACTAACAGCTACTACCAGCATCAGCTGGTCCATCTTGAGGTCCTGGCTCTGTAGTACGTACTAGCTCTTTGAACATGTCGTTCTCATGTTGAATATGTCTCGTCAGTCTCTCCTCATCTCTAATCCTCTACCTCTATAGTACATCGACATCCCTCTGCAAAGCTCTAATCTAGGCTTCATGGCCTGGCTCCTGCTTTCGGAGTGAGATCATGCCCGACGGGCATTAGCAGCCTTACGCTTATAAGAAGAATCCATCGAGCAAAAGTATCTCCTCTCTCTCATCAATAAAGAAACCTAAGCTCTCAGCAAATCTTAGTCATCCTGTTCGTCCTCATAACGCACCTGGAGCTCATGAGTCTCCTGTCTCTAAGTAGTAGCAAGATCTGTAACCCTCTTATTGACCACCCCCATGGCGGTCATCGCTCTACTCTCAGAAGTACGGATACTAGCATCCATAGTATCAATAAATCCATAGTCAACCCTATGGGCTAGAGTATGTCCAGTCTGCCTAGCAGCAGCAGCTAACAAACTCTCTTCAACATCAAACCTACCAGTGTGAGCAGTAAAACAAGCTCTCTTTCAAAGCGGCATGTCCGCCTTGGGAAGATTATCTCTATAAGTAGTAGATGGTAGCAACAAGGGTGGTGATGGTATCTCTAATAGATGGTGGGTGGGTGGTGATGCAGCTCTCGACATAATCATGGCCGCTCTATAGCCCAGTGGTGCCTCATAATAGGTAGGGCTAGTATGGGTAGGTGGTGATGGTAGAGGTAATGGTGGTGAGGAAATCTGGAGGAGTGGGGATGATAGTGGAGTAAGTGGAGATGGTGACGGTGATAGAGGTGTAGGTGCAACAGCATACTCAGTGATGAGTGCCTCAACAAATGCTTCCATCGGTGTCTGGGGTCGGACGGATATCCTAGCCCTGCAAAGTCTAGGTGATCTAGGTGGTGTGGGTGCAGACTCATCTGTCTCAAATGCCTTTGTATCCTTAGCTGAAGAGACAGGGTTAATAATATGTAATGCAGTGGAGTTGGCCAGAGCCAGATGCTCCTCTTCCTCCTTGTCCTCCTCCTCCACCTCATCATCATCATCATCCTCATCCTCATCATCATTATATCCTCCGTCAATAGGATACTCAGCGGGGTCCTCCTCTGGATCCTCCTCCAGATCGTAGTCAGTAACATAGCCCGGTGATAGGGCTGTAGGTGAAGAATCATCTGGTAGAGTCTGCTCCTCAATAGGCACCTCATCATCCGATGGTACCAAGTACTCCGGGTACTCTAGACCAGGTACATAATCTGGTGAAGGTTGGTGCTCAGGACCAGGCACGTTGTCCGGTGATGGTGGGTGCTCGGGTCAAGGCACGTAGTCAAGCGATGGTGATGCCTGCTCTGGGAACTACGGCTCCTCCTCAGGTGCCTCTAGTTCATTATCATATACCCACTAGAATCTCTATGGCTCTGAATCAGAATAAACAGACGTGTAGGTAACCGTCAAAGATGACAGGACTCTGTAACAATAAAATAAACTTATATATGTATAATATATAAGACATGTATAGTAATATACGTAATATAATATAAGTACGTATATGGATAATTCAAGCATCTAGTTTAACCAACTAATGCAACCAAATAGTGTATGTATGTCCCATGAAAAACTTTTGTATGATGCAATGTTTGTGAAAATGGTTATAGTCCAAGTAAAAACATTTGACTTGCTTCTTTATAACATTGGCTCTAGATACCAATCTGTAACACCCCCAAATAGGGTCGCAGCAGAATAAGGGTCTGAGAGTGTTACATCATAGATCAATAGCATAAGATGAGAGAACGACCGCTATATGAGTCGTTTGAAAAATTGTGGAG
This sequence comes from Tanacetum coccineum, assembly GCA_026074375.1. Classification (NCBI taxonomy): domain Eukaryota; kingdom Viridiplantae; phylum Streptophyta; class Magnoliopsida; order Asterales; family Asteraceae; genus Tanacetum; species Tanacetum coccineum. The sequence goes on from BQNB010132854.1 coordinate 12,256, forward strand.
TCTGATATAACCCCTTAGATTGTTTAAGCACAAGGTTGTTTAGACCTCATCTAGGATCATGATAACAAAGACAATAACATATATGCACAGTGGAATTAAACATAAGAACAATGTTATCATTAAAAAGGTTTTTCTTCATTATCATTCACTCCAAGCCCCAATTCTACTTTCATTAATAGTAGACTAGTTACATCAATAAACTGTAACAGGAATCATAAGATCCTTGAGGCTACACCACACAAACTAGACGTCTACATCTTCAAGGATACACACACACACGTTTTTCTTTTTGTGTATATAAAACTACACGCCTAATGATCTCTTTATATAGTAGAGATCATCTAGGTTTACAAAGGATAAGAACAAATATAATTAGGAAACAAATAATATCTTCCTAACTTTTATCTTTATCTTCTTATATTTTTTATCTTCTTAAGGAGATCTTTTAGAATCTTCAAAATCTTTCATCTTTTGAAGAATTCTAGCTTTGTGTTTAAGTCCTTCTTGTTTCATTCTTTTATTTATTTTGTCTCATCAAATTAATAATTCTCAACAAAAATGATACATTGGATTAAATAAATTGTTTGTTACAAAAGCCTGAAGCTTAACTTGTTCATCCTTGAAATTGTAAAGATTTTAACACATAACAGATATTCCCAAAATGTAATGCACATAAATCTTTATAGTAATGTGACTCCAAAATGATGACCACCAATGTATCCTTGTTTCTTGTACCTTATTGACCTGAGAAAAATATGCTTTAAAACGTCAATATAAAGATGGTGAATTCACAAGTTTAAGTTATGTATAAAGTAGGACCATAAGATTTCAAAGTGTAAGACATGTAAAACATACAATATCTCAAAATGTAATTACGCCTGTGCTAAACTCATGACACTGAAGCTACAACATGTATGTATATGCAAATTAATGTCAATAATGTACCCGTGTAGATGTTCAACCCGCAACATCCAAATCCGACATGGTATACGTCTGTTAGTTCGGTATTGCCGAAACTAGTAAGCGCTACTCACCCAAATGGGGATGTCAATCCCAAATAGATCTATTCATAACATTCACGCTTACTACCAGTAATTAATAGTTCATGATTCATGCGCATAGTGGGTTATAGCTACTTAGGCAAACTCGTAATTTGTTTAAAGTGTACTTGCGTCCAAATGTAAAACAATGCATGTCTCTTACCTCGAGAATTGTAAATCATTAGAATCATATAAAAATGGGGCAATGAACTCACCTCAAGTGAATGGTTTGAATATATAAATCAAACAAGTGAAATGTCTCGCGAAATCCGAGTGCAACCTAATTAATTATAGGCCGTATGAGTATAATGTATTTAATATAAATACAAGATCACAAGTTATAGAGTTACATCACCACCTAATAGTTTTTGGTTTAATTTAAAATGTCAAAACAATATTTGAATTGTACTTGTTAAATAAATGTCTATGTATTTGTACTTGTAAAATAAAATATTATCTTTGTCCAACAATTGATTATTTGTTAATAATACATGATTTAATATTTTTATTGATTAGATTATGATATTATATAACTTATTTGCTGATTATAATCTATCTTAGGGATTAAAGCAATGGTGATCTTGTTAGACCCTAGCTCATAGATACTTTACCCACTTACCGCTTAATGGCAATTTATACACTAGTAGTCCACTTGACCAACTATCCAATGGAATTCAGAACGTTACTTTTGAATTATCTAGATCACCTGCTAGTATAACACGATCATAAACCATCTGGCTAATGATCTAATTAACTAGTTAAGCCCGAAGCGTATCCTAGACACAGACTTAGAAGGACAATATTTGTGTAACTATTATTCTAGATGTATAAATCACTATATGGGGAGCTATCCCGGACTCTAGATCTACTTGGTCCGCTTTACTAGATCTAGTTAAATGATAGGTCGCATACAAAAGCGCATAAACAAGTATAAATTGATAAACATAAACAAGCATACAACGATAAATCAAGAAATCGAGATAAACAAATACCAAACACAGACTTCAAAATAATTCTAAAACCCTAAGGTATTATGCCCTTCAACCGTCATAATAAACACAAGAGCAATTTTTTAGCCAAGGTAAACTAACCGAGTTAACGAATGATACCAAAAACTAAACGAATACTAAAGTATATGGAATTACACGTTGTCTCCTATGGAATTGATGACTTTGCTCGACCTCTTCTGCTCTTTTTCTCCTCTGAAAATCGACTTAATGGTTTAGGGATCGAGAATTATGATTTAGCACACACGACAACTCGTTTTGAATTTTCTATTTATAAGCTTAGAAGTCGGTTCCGATAAACGGCCATATCTCAAGTGTGGATTTGCGTATTATGGATTTATTAGAGTATTGGGGGGGGGGGGGGGGGGGGGGGGGGGGGGGGGACCACGCTTGATATCTTCCAGAATATTTAAATACTATATCTTGAATACGGCGTATTGAGTCTCTCGATACGGCGTATTGATCTTCATCCTTCTGTGGTCTTTGGTGAGTGCAGGCACGGATACGTCGTATCTTCCTTGATGGATACGGCGTATTGGTCTTCAGAATAGTAATCTTCAAAATATCTTCATTTAAGCTCCAGAATGCGCGCCTTTTGCTATCTTTCACCAATTACTCCATAATTACTGCAATTCTCAAATATAAACGATTAAGTAACAATTCTTTGCAATAACTATACAAAATGGGTTAATAACATGGGATAAATGATGCTATAAAATAGACGTTATTTGATGCAGTTTTTGTCTGTTTTTGGTCATTTAAGCTCGTTTTTAGAGGTAAAAGATATGTGTAATTAAGCACTTATCATGTACTTACGTCCAAATGTAAAACAATGCAGGTTTCTCACCCTGAGAATTGTAAATCATTGGAATCGTATAAAAATAGGGCTATGAACTCACCTCAAGTGAATGTGTTGATTATATAAATCATGTAAGGGGAATGTCTCGAGAAATCCAAATGCAACCTAATTAATTATAGGTCGTATGAGTATAATGCATTTAATATAAGTACAACATCATAAGTTATAGAGTTACACCACCACCTAATAGTTTTTGTTTAATTTAAAAAGTCGAAACAATATTTAAATCGTATTTGTTAAATAAATGTCTACGTATATGTATCCGTAAAATAAAATATTATCTTTGTTCAACAATTGATTATTTGTTAATAATACATGATTTAATATTTTAATTGCTTATATAATGATATTATATAATTAGTTTAATTGTTTTATAAAATAATATTTATAAAGTTAAAAACGTATATAAATATTATATAATAATACGACAATATTTCTTAAGGTTTTTATAGCCGAAACGGACTCGAAAACACTCGTAAACCACTTTTTATATTCTTATTAGATTGTTACATTTTTATAAAAATTACAGAAAATTATTTATAAAAATTAATTAGTTTTTGTAATTTCTATTTATCCGAAATCTTTAAAAACTCGTAACTTGCTCATTTTAACTCCGTTACGCTTGTTCTTTATATGTATAAAATCGTGACCAAATAATATATTCAAATAAAATACTCACTATTTTTATAAAATCTGAGTCGAAACAGTAAATTCAAAACAGTTTATAAAACTATTTTTATAAACTTAAATCTTTCAAAACTCATAACTTCTTTGAACATTAACTTGATGTGTAGATGGTGCAAATTGATTTTGATGATTTCGGCATATGCAGAGGAACAAAAAAATAAAATGCATCTAATATACGTATATGCATCTAATTAAAAGCTAAAAACACATTATGATGCGTTAATGCATCTAAGATTATAGAGATGCATTTAATTTAAGTCGGTGCATCTCGGATATGCGATTATAATTACTTCTTATCCTTCTTATTTAAAAAAAACTTCTTATTTGATCCTAACTCTATCATAATAAAATATTATAAAATTTTATATATATATATATATATATATATACGGTTACGAACGCCTAATTTCGAACGCTGTGATGATTTGTATATGTAAGCATAGTGATGCTGTTAATTTGGATAATAATATTTTATGAAGATATTTATACCTTTTTTATCGTGTTATCACAGGATGTCTACCCCAGTGTTTGTTGACCCAGAGATTTCCACCTAGGCTGACGGAGCTCAGAGCTCCCGAGTGCCCGTACCACTTCCTGATGATCCTTATGAGGCTATTAGGCAGACTTATTTAGTTGAGACGGACACAGAGTCCGAACCTTTTGAGGGCCCTATTGAGACTGAGACACCTGAGTCACCCCACACTGTAGCATCACCCACTTCACTTCCTAATAGTACACCACCCGCTTGTCATGTTGAGGAGTCAAAGGATTCTGACACGTCCGGTGCGAGATCTACGTCATCGGATTCCACTGCACCACTATCACCAGATCACCCACTTACCCGTACTTCACCTACCCTTACACCTACCCGTGCTTCATTTTATCGTAGGACTGCGCGCATGACCGTGCGTGCCCAACCCGTCATGTCCCCTGGTCATTCGGCCAGAGTGATAGAGGCGATGGCTTTGTCGGATTCATCTTTCCGTAAGAGGTATAGATCCTCTTACGAGACACCATCTTCATCATCGTCTCTGGCCTTTCCAGTACGGAAGAGGTATCGGGGTACGTTTGAGCTCATATTAGATACTGATAGTGAGGAGGATAAGATAGGAGAGGAGGATACTAATAAGGATGAGGGTCATAGGTTAGATGATGAGGGTCATGGGTTAGATGATAAGGGTCATAGGTTAGATGATGAGGGTCATAGTTTAGATGATGAGGGTCGTAGTGTACAGAGTGATAGACTTAGTTTAGAGAGCGAGGCAGAGGCGGTACCTGAGGGTCAGCAGCGGGCAGCCCTGGTTATGGAGACAGCTGTGGGTGAGCCTCTAGGATTGGGTTATGGGGCGTTGAGGCATCGAGAGTTAGCGGTAGAGGAGGATCAGGTGTACAGTACGTTTGAGGTAGGACAGGGTTCTAGATTTGTACCAGAGCCTGAGAGACCAGAGAGAGTGTCGACACTTAGGCAGCCTACACTCACTACATGGATAGACCTAGAGGACGGTATAGCTTACATTGATGTTCCTGCTTATTTACCACCCGCACCACCCGCTCAGACACCGCCATCACCCGAGTGGTCGTCTGGTTCACTTCCTATTTCTCCAACACCTTCTGCCGTCCCTTCACCTATTCCATAACCCATGATATCATTGACCGTCCCATCACCTATAGCTTTACCAGTAGATACCCCTGCCGCCACCATTCTGGTAGATGAGGACCAGTTTATAAAGATAGGGGAACAACTAGAGCTTTATGGGGCATACTCCAAGATCTCACTCAGCGTTTGGACGCGATGCCACCCACTCTGTTTGTGGATATTGATAGGGATGTGAGAGAGCTATACACTAGGTTAGGAGTGGTTAGAGACGAGATTTTCTCACAAAGGTATAGGTTTAGGAGTCTAGAGCTTGAGCAGGAGAGGACTGCCATGACGTTTGGAGCTTTATAGAGGCTCGTGCTGGCATTGGAGGCATATGCAGGGCATGTTGACACCCGGATGACAGATATGTCATGGGCAGGGTATGATGACCATAGACTGGTTCATGACATGTTAGTGCAGCAGGCCGCTTTGCAGCGTAAGTTATAGGAGATGAGAGGTCGTGTTACTACTTTAGAGCAGGAGAGGGACTGTAGGTAGAGGTAGATGATATGAGATTGGTTAGAGTTTTTGTATAACACTAATCTGAGTATCAACAGTTAGTGTAGGAGGCAAGCCGGATAGTTTAGTGTAGTGTTAGACGCGAACTGATTAGTATCAGTCAGTAGTTGGCTTTAGTTAAGTCATAGTTATGTTAATAGGAAGAAATTTGTATGAAAATATTGAAAAAGGTAATGGATAGTAGTATTCTTATTTCATCTTGGATAAATATATATGCCCAGTACTTGTGAGCACGGTTACCATGCGTCATTCGTGAGATTAGAACGTAATCGGGTTGCTCTACTTTACCATTATGATAGGAGGATAAGTAGCTAAGCGAAACACCGTAAGGTCACACGGAGATTTAATGCGATATAGTGAGTGAACTTGAAACCCTACCATTTCGGTTAGAATGGTGAAAAAAATATAGAATCGGTATTATAACCTTCCTAGTAAGGTAGAACATAATGTGCTTAGCCAAGCAGAGTTTTTTTGGAAAAGAGAGTTTGAGTAGACGTCGTTAAGTGAACTATAGACTGTGTTGCTCGAGTAGAACATGAGATATGTTATGTGAGG
>BQNB010132855.1:4527-18560 GCA_026074375.1 Tanacetum coccineum
TGTACAGTCCTTGTATGACATAAACACTAATCAATACTAATCATTAAACTAACTGTTACAAGATAATTACTAACATAACCATTTAAGTGATAATCCTTTAAGATTCCTTTATCCACGGCAGTACTTCGATCTTTGAGTGGCAGTACCTTGACTTTCTACTTAGCAGTACTTTGACCTTTTGCTTAGCAGTACGTTGACCTTTTGACTTGTTTTTCCTAACAATTTCTCTCAATTCTTTTAGCTTATAATTCTCTCTGTCTGTTTTTGATTTCTCTTAATTCTTTTAGCTCACCAAATCACTCTGTCTGTTTTTATCACACATCTCTCTTTCTGTTTTTCAACTCATAACTTCTCTCAATTCTTTTTCTTACTAAATCACTCTGTCTGTTTTTATCACACATCTCTCTTTCTGTTTTTAATCTCACTAATTCTCTTTATTCATTTACCTCGCCATTTTCTTAATCAGGAATTTAAAGATTTAGCATTCTAATACTAGCAATCAGATATTGAAATCTACTTACATCAAATGCTTTTGTAAGTAAATCTGCAACATTCTTGTCAGTATGAATCTTGATCATTTGAATTAGCTTCTTTTCATTGGAATCTCTGATAAAGTGATGTCTAATCTCAATGTGCTTTGTTTTTGAATAAAAAACAGGGTTCTTAACTATGCATATAGTACTCTCAGTATCGATATAGATCTTTATATGCATAAAGTTATGCCCATAATCTAGTAATTGATTTTGAATCTAAAACACTTGGCCACAGCAACTTGAAGCAGCTACATATTCAGCCTCTGTTATGGAATTAGCAACCACAGTCTGCTTCTTGCACTGCCATGAGATCAATATGCACCCTAGGACTTGACAACCTCCTGTTGTGGACTTCTTATCTAAGCTTGCTCATGCATAGTCACTGTTAGTATATGCCACTAAGTTAAAAGGTGAATCCTTAGGATACCAAAGGCCCAATTTAGGTTGACCTTTAAGATATCTAAAAATTATTTTCACAGCATAAAGATGTGACACTTTAAGGTTAACTTGGAATCTGGCACATACACATACAGCAAACATTATATCTGGTATTAAAGAAGTAAGATACATCAATGAGCCAATCATTGATCTATACATGTGTTCATCTACATCTTCAACATTTGCATCTTTGAGCAAAGGCTTATGGGTTTCTATAGGCATGTTTGCTGTTTTGACATCACTAAAGTCAAATTTCTTCAAAATCTCAGTCACATACTTGTCTTAGCTTATAAAAATCCCATCTTCAATCTGCTTCACTTGCAGTCCTAGGAAGAATGTGAGTTCACCCATAGAACTCATCTGAAGCTTCTTATGCATCATCTTCTGAAACTCTGTGCATAACTTCTTCTTTGTAGACCCAAAAATGATATCATTTACATATACCTGTACTATTAGAATATCACCTTGGTCCCTCTTGATAAACAAAGTTTTGTCTATTTATCCTCTTTGAAACCCATTTTCCAACAAATAAGTGGACAAGGTCTCATACCAAGCTCTGGGAGCTTGATGCAATCCATAGAGAACCTTTTCTACTTTGTAAACTCTATCAGGGAAGTCTGGATCTTCAAATCCTGGTGGTTGACAAACATATACTTCCTCTTCAATATTAACATAAAGAAAAACACTCTTAACATACATCTGGTACACCACAAAGTCTTTAAATAAGGCATAGGCTAAGAATAGCCTAATTGCTTCAATTCTGGCAACAGGGGCAAAAAGTTCATCATAGTCAATCCCTTCTTCTTGTATGTACCCTTGAGAAACCAATCTTGCTTTGTTCTTTATCACAGTGCCTCTTTTATCCTTCTTGTTCTTGTAAACCCATTTAGTGCCTATGACCCTTTTGCCATTTAGTAAATCAACCAGGGTCCAAACCTTTTGTAATTTAAATTGTAGAAGCTCATCCTGCATAGCTTCTATCCAACTTGGATCCTTCAATGGTTAGTTTACCTTCTTGGGTTCTTCTTGTGCTAAAAAGCAAGCAAACAAACAATTTTGAAAGTCTTTATGGTTTGTTCTTTGCTGAACTGAACTAAACAAACCATGTTCTTTCAAATTCTTTGTCATTCTTCTTGTTTGAGGTGTTGAATTCAAATCTCTAATGATTTGATCAACTGGATGATCTTTGTGTATTCTTGTAGTTGTAATAGGACTGACAGGCATAAATGCATCTAAATTGTTCATGTCAGCTTATGCACCAACATCTTTATTATCACTAAATCTCCCAATTTCTTCCAAATGAGGCATATTTGGATCATCCGCACATCTATAGACTATATTCTCATCAACAGCATTATCCTCTATGCCAGCAGTATTAACAGTTGAACTAACAACATTAACATTGTTAGTGTTGTTTCCATCACTAGCAGTATTAATACTGTTAGTGCTGTTAATATTATCATCCTTCTCTTGATCATTACTTGAATTACCACCTTCTTTTCCTGGTTCTTCAGTAACCTTCTTTTTATCTTCTCCTGAAGGTTTGAATCCAGCATCAGGAGAACTCTTTGAATTTTAAGAGAATAGTGGATCAGCAGGCCACATTGGTAGCAAAATGTAATTTTTTTCAGATACTGTCTCCATTCTAGCTTTACCTGCATCATCACATGCTTTTGTACCTGCACTACCATTAGATTGATTCCCTATAACAACTGGCTTATAGTAATAGATTTTGTTAGTGCATCTATATCAAAAAGCGAATTTGGTCCACTTACTGCAATATTAGGTGTATTCTCACTAAATTGAACATGCAGGTTCTATTCTACTATTCTAGTTCTACTGTTGAATACTCTGAATGCTTTGCTATTGGTAGAGTATCCTACAAAGAACCCTTCATCAGTCTTTCCATCAAATTTACGTAGGTGATCTATGGTATTAAGGATTGTAGCAGGACACCAAAATGGTCTCATAAATGTGGAGTCTAAAGAATCGTTGTAATTCAATGATAACATAACTCCTTAGATCATTGTAAGCTCAGGTTGTTTAGACCTTATATCTAGGATATAATAATAACAAAGATAAACAATTTTCACAGCGGAATATAATCAAAAACAATGTTATTATCAACAAGGTTTTACATTCATACGTTCACTACAAGCCCCAATTCTAGACGATCAACTCTAGAACGGTTACAATCTAACAGGAATCAAAGATCCTTGGGGCTACACCAACTCTACTAGACGTCTACATCTCTACACTTTGTTTAATACACAGACTTTGTCTCTGGATACTTAAACACACACCTAATACCCTTATAAATAGAGGGATATTAAGGCTGTACTAGGAGAAGCTAATCATAGATAAGGAAACTATTTTAACTCACCTAAAAATGTACATTACTATGTTTCCTAATCATTATCTTTATCATCTATGGACCAAATTCTTCATAATGTTCTCCACCAGCTTGAGAATTCTTAATGACGATTCTAATCCTTTGTTTCATTCTTTTATTATATTTGTCTCATCAAATTTAGAATCCCAACAATAAAAGCTTAAAGGCAGGTTTTTCTACTTAGAAAAAAGTTCGATAAGGGTCTTGTTGTGGTGGCTTGATAACTAACACCCTATTTTGGACATAAGCAAGCATTATTAACAACTTTTCAGCCCAGAAAGGTTGTTTGGCAATTTTGAATCAGCAGCATTTCCGCAGCCTCTATTAAGTGTCCTATTTTTCCTTTCAGCTATCTAGTTTTGTTGTGGAGTTTCTAGCAACACGAAATCCCTTAATAACCCTTCATTTCAATGAACTGATTCAAAGACCCTATTCTAAATCAGTCCCACTTGTCTCATCTAATCATTTTACCACTACGGTCTATTCGATGTTTCTAATGCCTGTAAGACTGTTTTAAGGATTTTACTAGTTTCATTCTTAGTGGCTAAAAAGAAGACCCAACTAAACCTACTAAAATCATCTGTGACAACTAGGCAGTACATCTTCTTCATTAAACTCTTTACAAATGTTGGGCCAAACAAATCCATGTGAACCATTTGTAATGGTTGGCATAGAATTGAACTGTACTGTTTTAGTCATACAAGAACTCTGCGTTTGCTTCCCTCTAACAAGCAACACAGTGTTGATTAATTTAAAAATGTTGAAGGTAACCCTCTTACAAGGTTTCCTTACCCAGTTTTATTCCTGTTTTGAAATATTACATGTCCAAGCCTCCTATGCCAAAGATAGATGCATCTGGGTGTCTTTTGCAAAGAGATCAAGTGAGACCCCTTGAGGAACAATATCTTTAAGGTCAACACTATACATGTTATCATTGTCTAGTAACTTAAACAAAACATACTTTCATCATCGGTTAACTTAAAGTCTGAAGACAGAATAACACATTCAGTATAAGTAAACAGAACAACTATGCTTCTTTGTCCACGCATTTGGTTAGACACTTGAAAGGTTAAACTTTAGTTCCTTTACAAATACACATCTTCAAAATCCAATTTACTAGTTCTTATTTTTAACCTTTCGCCATAATTTATCCCTCCTTTGGATTCACCTCTAGAAGGCAACAAACCTCCATCAATTTCTTCATAATCGTAAGATAGGATTGTTTCCGATCATGGGCCTAGCTGTCATGTGCCTAGAGCATCCACTGTTAATCACTCTTTTATCCTTCAAATCTTGCTGTGGATTGCCATACACATAATGGTAGGAAAATTAGTTTCTTTTGGGGACCCAAGCCATTACTGACTTGAATTTGCCTTATGCATCAATATAGTCAAATCTTTTAAAGGACATTGATGCACCATTGTTTCTGGAGACATGGTCTAAAACTTTATGATTTGGTCTCCAAACCCAACATGTTGAGGCCTTAACAGCATTTCTCTTGTTTCCCTTAACAGCACTAATAACTGCTTTTGGCCTAGCAGTATTAACCTTTGTTCCCTTAACAGTATTAACTTTTTAGTGAAATTAATGTTATTAGCTGTTGTTATTTTGTTAAAAGGCCTTCTAGCAGTTGAATATGCATTATTAATAATATTTTTCATGGGTCCTGTATTATTCACTACTATTCTTGGTTGAACAGTATTAACTGGTCTAGCAGTATTAAGTGAAATTGGGCCAGACCTAGTTAAGACTGTTCTTGGAATCATGTTCCTTTTTGGACTGGGGTGAGATAATTGAGAGAAATTCTGTTTGTTCACCCTTTGAATATTAGTCCAAGCTGGTTTTGTAAATCTTCCATTATTATACCAGTTATTGCAATCATTTTTCAAATGATCAAAACCACCACACACATGACAAGCTTTGTTGAACATTGATTCACAAGCCTTCTTACTATATATATATAATATAAATATAAATATATAATACGTAGACCCAAAATATCAATAATAAGTATTACGTAAGGCTTTTAAAAGGAAATTACTTTTGACCAAAGTAAAACCCCTAAAAAAAACTTCCCGGGTGGTGTCCCGACGAGGTGCGAATTTGAAAATCGAGGTAACGTTTGTGGAACAATGCTTGAGTATCACAAATTTGATTTGGTTTTCTATTTCTACAAATAAAATGCACAAACAAGTAAAGGCACGCAAAAAACAAAAGCAAATAAGGCTAAAATGCTAAAAACGATAACGGGATTCAAAACCAGTTCTTTAAAAACCCAAATTCTAAAATTTTAACCCTACAAAAGAAATTTTATTTTTTATAAATCCTAAATGATAAAAGAAAATTAAAAAAAAAGAATTATATTTTTTTGACTTTTATTTTATTTAATATGAATTAAAACAGATTTAATCTAAAAAATTAATTAAAAGTACTAAACTAAATTGGAAAAATCTGAAAAATTCAAGGAAAGTGCTTAAGACAATACTAATCCTATGAAAAATAAAATGGAACTACCAACTTATCATAATAAGCTGGTAATAAGCTCAAAAGAGCTGAAAGCTTAAATGGCCAAAAAGGGTTAAATAATAAATGTGGAGAGTAGTGACCAGATGGCCCTACTAGTGCTGGTGGTAGTGTGGTGTGATGTTAAATGTGTTGGGTGTGTAAAGGGGAGGTCACAGGTTCGACCCCTGTGACCCCTTTTTTTTACAAAGCATTTTTTTTATTTTTCTTTTTTTAGACTTATAAAATAAGCAAAAATGATTAACTTTAAAAAAGACACTTTTTTCAAAACTAGAAAATAAGCTAGGAATAAGCAAAAAGAAAAGATGACAGTTTACACTTTTAAGACTAAATGACTTTTTGCTAAACTAAATTAAAAATTAAGCACTAAATAAGTAATAACAGGAACAAATAAGCTGAAACAGATAATAACCTCAACCTAGACTAAAAATAAGCACACCAATTAAGCTAAAAAGCAGCTAAAAACTTATAAAGACAGTTTATACCTAAGACAGTTTTCAAAGGCCTAATAGCACTTTTTTAAGCTAGATCTAAACCCCATTAAGCAATATGAAATAAGCTAGGAAGTGAAGACAGATGAAGACTAATAAACAAAGAGCACAAATAAGCAAGAAATAAGTAAAAGGAACCTAAGGATAAGCTAAAAAACAAGCTGAAAAAGGACAGTTACTACTTGGGTTTGAACTTTTGAAATGAATGACAAATGGCAGCCTAAGGTTTTGGACTCAAATTACTTTTGATAAACTAGAAACTTAAAACAGATCTTAATCCTACTAGAATAAGCTGAATTCAACAAAATTTAATCTCAAATAAGCTAAACTAATTATTCCTAATGAACTGCAATTCCATATCTTAAAAACACTAGTCTATTTGACTGATTTTGAACTAAGTGCATTTGACAAAACAGTAACAAAGCTTTAAGTACCAGATGTTATATATGTTTAGGACACCAATTTAAACTTGTTTTAACACTTCAACTTGACAAAAACTTAAAATCAAAGATTATGCCATTTAAACCTTCTAATACACCACAGATTCCAAAGACAAGTACCCAATACTATGAAACTAAGATTCAAGCTTAAACAATGATCAAAAACAGATTAACATAGAGTGTAATCAATGCACTATAGGTACTGCTCCATCCTCATCTTCCAGAGATCATACTCACCAGGTTGGAGTATGGGTAGCTTGATGGTTTGAGTAGATTGAGAATTCATTGCTTCTTGAAAAAGTAGATCTTGTGTGTAGTAAAGGTTCTTCTTATTCAAAGCTAACTCACAATCACTGATACCCTTTGTTGATCCTAATAGAATAGATCTTGCTTAGCTTGTATAAGCCTAAGTTGTATTGAATAAATTCAAAACAACTATGATAGAAACTTTGATTGTGAATATCAAAGACTATGCGGAATCTAGTCAATGATACTAAGAAGAATTTCAATGAAACAGTAATAAATAAGATTAATAACAAACAGTTTATCAAACTTTCAGCCTCAATATAATACGAACACTCTTAATAGTGTTAGGGTTACAAAACCTTGAAGCTATATCGATATCAAAACAAAAAGATTTCTAGATATCTAACTCTATGCCTTAGGACCTCCTTTTATACACCAAAGAGTCCTAACCGGCTTATAATATTTTCCTAAGTTATCATGATCTTCTAAACAAATAACTTATAAGTGAATCTCAAGTAGTACTCGTGTAACGACTCTCCTTTCTTGTATGTAAACTTATCAAATTCATCGTACAGCTTACACTCTCGTTCTTGCTTCGTTAACGACGTTCCTTGCATGAGCAGTTTGATTTTCTCCCAAATATCCTTGGCTACACGATGTTGACTAACAAGAGCATAAATTTCAGTTGGAAGGCCTTGTAGAATGATGTTTATTGCTTTGATGTCACAATCAGCTTGAATGGTTTCTGCGGGAGTTAATTCAGTATATTCCTTTGGTCTGGTTACACCATCCACTGTAATTGTTGGCCAAACAAGTGGACCTTTTTCAACAGAAGCAAGAATCATTCTACCATGAGGTCTATTCATCATATAAAGTTCCATTCTGCTTTTCCACGAGTCATACAAGTGTTTTTCAAGCATCGGTGGTTTATTGTCACCACCCGAGAGAAGTGACTTATCAGCAAGAGTCGTCATTAATAAAGTGGTATCAAAAAGATTACTGAATGATCGATCGGTGGTAGAAAGAAATTGTGTTTAATTAAGTTGTCTTTTAAGTCTTGAGAAAATTCTTAAAACTACACGGGATTTTACAATTCTTGACAAAACCGGGAAAAACAAGTTAATGTTTCATGGGATTTTACAAGTCAAAGAAATAAACCGTATAATTTTGAAAATTGAGTTGTGGAGTTGTTCGGTATATACTACCCTGGAGTTGTTCGGTAGTAGTTGTTCGGTACTAACTGCCTTGGAGTTGTTCGGTACTAACTGCCTTGGAGTTGTTCGATAGTAGTTGTTCGGTACTAACTGACAAGGAGTTGTTCGGTACTAACAGAAAGGTAGTTGTTCGGTACTAACTGCCAAGGAGTTGTTCGGTACTAACTAAAAGGTAGTTGTTCAGTACTAATTGCCAAGGAGTTGTTCGGTACTAACTAACAAGGAATTGTTCGGTACTAACTAAAAGGTAGTTGTTCGGTACTAACTGCCAAGGAGTTGTTTGGTAGTAGTTGTTCTATACTAACAAACTGGAGTTGTTCGATAGTAGTTGTTCGATAGTAACTAACTGGAGTTGTTCGGTACCAACAGTGACGAAACTCAAAATCTCAAAAACACAAAAAGACACTTTTTTGATCGGTTTTTTGCAAAAAATCTTATACAACTAGTGTTACTAATCCTATAGGAACAAGAAAAATGAAAACTTTAAGGTTTTTAAGCCGAAAAATTTAAAATCAAGATTTTGTTTTTTGTAAAGGTTTTTGAACACAAAAGTACCAAAAATGATGTTTTTCTTGATTCAAAACTTGTACACCTATATCATCAAGATACTAGATCAAAATTACCAAAGTAATGATCCTTTAGTGTACACTTGTGCTTCGAAAACAAAGAAAAAATGAAAGAAAGGACGAGTTTTGCAAGAAAAACACACGAACAAAAAAAAATTAAACACAAAAACTAAACACACTACTCCATGGCTCTTGATACCAATTGTAGAATAATAGTAATCTTTGATTTATGCAAGAACTAAAGAGAGTGGGTTAGATGAACTTAGAGAGAGAAAGTAAATGGAATGTATATTATGTGTGTGAGAAAATGAACAACCAACCACCTCTCCAAGGCATTGAGAGGTGTATAAATACCCTAAAGTGGCCGGCTAGAATGGGCTTACATGGGCTTTCCATGGGCTTTTCCTAACTTAGCCTATTAAGGTTCCAAAAATAGCTAAACGAGATATCTACTGATATCCATGGAAGTGACCGATACTTTTTGTGATCCTAACAAAAAATCTAAAAAAAATTCCCCTTTGTCTTCTAGAAATGTTGAATTCTTTTTCTCCCATCCTCTTATATTATTTAATTCTTCACCATGTCTACTTTTAGTAATGATTTAGAGTGTAGTATGGCCATTGATACACCGCCCTCACCTTACCTAGTTGTTTTGGGAGATGAAACGATCGACTTACTTTTGAGAGATGATTTATACACCCTCTTAATGAGGGATAGGGAAATTGACTTCAATCCTTGTAGGGACATCACCCTTGCGCAATTGAGCCGGCTTTTGACACCCCACATAGACTAGTATCGAGACTCACGGACCTTCGGTTTCAAAAACTCTTAGGTTTCCCGTATATACATAAAATCACAATTTAAAACGAAATAGTCTTAGTTCAAAAGTATATTTAAATTTAAGAAAAAGAGATTTTCCCTATATTTATTAAATCACATTTATTACACTTAATATAATTACACATCCTTTAAACTAAGGAAATCCTCGACCTTTTAGAAGGCTGCAACATCGGTTGTGAGCCGGCAAGATGCAGTAAGCTTTTATTAGCCCACAATTTTTATTATTATTACCTCATTTTTTCATTTTTTTCATTATTTTTAACGCTTTATATTACCATGATATAGAGAAAATTCATTTTTAGAAAATTTAAGTATAAATTTGAACTAAGACTAAAATTTATTGATATCGACCATACTTCAAAAATCGTTGATATAAGTTTAATTTTCGAAGAGAGCACGTATTATTAGTCCGGTTAGGAGCTTATGGGAGAAAAAACCACAAATTACACACATGAGCTTGTAAGATTTCCAAATAATCCTTGTTTAGCATCCAACTCATACTTAACTTTATCATTTTTCGTTCTTCGCAAATTTAAAATCTTTAATAAAAAGATCCGCGAAAGCTTAGTCTAAAAGTTAAGGAGCAAGCTAGAGCTCAACATGCTCGATCGAGTCAAAATTTATTCTTATTCTACCCAGCAGGAAAGTCAAAATTGTGACAAAACACTTATTTTGATTTTGAAAATTTTTAAATTTTTTTCATTTTTTGGTATTTTAGTGGTAAAAACGGGATTACGTGAAAACAACGGCTGCAGGCACAATCAAATCGATAGCTCCCCCCATACTAGAACTGAACATTGTCCTCAATGTTTTAAGAAGGGTCTCTACGTAAATCTAAAGCCGTTTATTAAGTGTGCACAAAGATAAACGTTAGTCGATAAGATTGGATATTAGATTCTCATAATGAAGCCGAGGATTGAAGCTCGAGTGAACGAAAGACAAAACCACTAGCACAAGAGGCTTCAAAATCCGGGGCAATCCTGGACATACAACAAAACACAAAACACGAGAAAGGAAGAGGCGAGCCTCCTCACAACATACTTATTCGTTACTACTATATAATTATATAAGGATAAGCATGGGTTGCCACCTACAAAGAGCTTATTTTTGGTAACCGAGTCTTGATCCTGACTCGATCCCCCATACTTGAGTTGGTCAAGGAGGATAGAAATGGAGAAACGGAACAACCAAGATAGGAATGTTCCCTCCAGAAATCATCATCGGGCTTTCAGAAAAATCAGAAATGATCTTTGAAGGATTAAAGCCCCGATGAGATAAGAGATGGGGAGATTTTTCCTCATTTGAAGCAAGACTACCAGGATTGAAGACTTTTTCCTCATTTTCAGATGAAAATGGGAGCAAAGTATCAAACACTGGAGAAAGAGGATCACGGATGAATGAGATAGAAAATGTATCCCGAGATAGAAATCTCATGGATTAGACTTCAAAGAATATCCCCGGATCAAAAATCTTGTTTCTAGTTCCGGAAGGAAAAGAAACTTCAAGATCGGATCCGAGAGAATCATCAGAAGGAATGAAGTCCGAATTCAGCATAAGGGTGGTATAGGTGGGTAACACATTAGGCACATAAACACGATGTTCTCCCAAAATATCTTCAATAACAACGCTAGTCAACTCGCCCTGATCGGGCTCAGTCTCAAAGAGAAACGAATCATACTTGGGAATAGAATTATCAGCATGAGTAGTGGTACTGCCACTACTCGTCTTTTCCGTATGATTGCTAAAAGTATCGAATTCGGGTAAAGAATTATCCGAATAAGAGAGAGAAGTATCAGACTTCTTAAAGAAAGAGTTACTATCCTCAACGGGGATAGGAAAGGTGGAAGGAGACTTGAGCACGCAATCAGGAGTGGGGTTGTCATTCAAAGATTCAATCTTAGCAATAAGAAGATAGATATTTAATAATTTCTCACGAAGTATATCGTCCTTCACCTCTTCTAAGCTGACGATCTCAAAATCAGGAGGTGATGCCTCAACGTAATCGATGTTCTCAAAAGAATCGTCATCACTCGAAGTACAATCATCATTAAAATCGGAGAAAATCTCAAAGTGATCGTTTAAAACATCAAGAGGAGGAGAATTATCACAAAAAGGCACACCACACGTATCGTCGGAAATACCCTCGGACTCACTTGGGATTGGGACAAGGTCCTCAACACTAGACTTTATTACTTCGTCCGATTCCGTTTCTGGAATAGTGCTAAGATGCTCGTCCCCCATACTTAGAGAGTTATCGGGTTCCTCGGTTGGTAAATTGGGTGTGATTGCATTAGACGAATTCTCTAAATATTCCTTATATTGAATAGTGTACTCGTCATCATCGTCGTAGAAGGCAGGACGATTCCAACTCGGAGAATTAATATATTCTGCCAGCTCTTCCCTTATAATTTGCAAATCTTTAAGAAGTTTATGAAGCAATTCTTGTATATCCTCTGGTTGAGCATGCTGAATTTCAAAAAATTTCTCCCAAGCTAGCGATAAAACCTTTGGCATTTCTCTAAAAGATATACGATTAAACTTCTTTAAAAATGTTTGTATAGATTTCATTAGGTCTTCTTTGGCATGCAAAATTTCCACACTCTTTCTAGGAGAGGGTTGATGAATGAAGGGCAACTGGCAGGGGTTGGATTGGTCATAAACCAAAGAAATAGCAACGATAAGGTTTCTTAAGAAATTTTGGTTAACGGTTGAGCATTGAAAAGTCTCATAGCGGCCCCCACAGCGTACAACACAAAGGATATTTTTGTTGAAAACTTGGCAAAGTTTGTGGGAACTCATCAAAGTTTTGATTAAAACACGGGTCCTGATTGTAGACAAACGGAACTTGAGGTGGACAATCGTAACCATAATGAGCGTTGTTCCCACATAACTCACAAGAATACGGTCTGTGGTACTTTGGGGTTTTGTGAGGGTATCGGAATGATTATGAGAATCACGAAAGAAAATCGGAATTGGTCATAAGCGAATGAATTTCCAGCTCTCGAAGCGCAAAATGAACAAAATCCACCATTTAACGGACCTTCACACCCGCAACAAGTGACTAGCTTTCCATCTCCATAAGTGCAATTCAAACAAATTCCATTTATAAGATTAACGCCACACTGCTGGCACATACATAGATAACAATAAAAGCCATCATATGGTTGTCCACACCCCACACACTCACGTTGGTTATATAAAGACATGTCAAAGAATTAAACAAATAAAAGGGTAATGAAGATAAAAATTAAACGAATAAGAGGATAGAGAAGATTATTTATAGCAAAATACATAAGAAAGAAAAATATTTTTGGTAATCGATAATCGAACAAGTGTACGGTAGCTCTTTAGAAAACGCACAAAGAAGCGGAGGAGCGGGTAAGCGCGAAGCTATTAATAACATTCTCCTTTCGGGTCGAAGTTCGTAGGATCGACCCTCCTTATACCTCTCTTATAGTTTGTAATCTAAAGGTGAGCCGAATTCACAAGTGACACAACGGTCAATTTTGTTGTTTTTCGATTTTTTGGTATTTTTGATTACTTGAAAATATTCACAAATGAAAGCGATAACTTCACGGGGAAGGGTCTTCAAACACTAATCTTCAAACGAAACACGATAATCGTTTCACAACCTCCCCGGCAACGGCGCCAAAAATTGATTCACAAGCCTTCGTACTATATATATATATAATATAAATATAAATATATAATAAGTAGTCCCAAAATATCAATAATAAGTATTCTGTAAGGCTTTTAAAAGGAAATTACTTTTGACCAAAGTAAAACCCCTAAAAAAAGCTTCCTGGGTCGTGTCCCGACGAGGTGCGAATTTGAAAATCAAGGTAACATTTGTGGAACAATGCTTGAATATCACAAATTTGATTTGGTTTTCTATTTCTACAAATAAAATGCACAAACAAGTAAAGGCACGCTAAAAACGAAAGCAAATAAGGCTAAAACGCTAAAAACGATAACGGGATTCAAAACCCGTTCTTTAAAAACCCAAATTCTAAAATTTTAACCCTACAAAAGAAAATTTATTTTTTATAAATCCTAAATGATAAAAGAAATTTTTTTTAAAAAGAATTATATTTTTTTCACTTTTATTTTATTTAATATAAATTAAAAACGGATTTAATCTAAAAAATTAATTAAAAGTACAAAACTAAATTGGAAAAATCTAAAAAATTCAGGGAAAGTGCTTAAGACAATACTAATCCTATGAAAAATAAAATGGAACTACCAACTTATCATAATAAGCTGGTAATAAGCT
Source organism: Tanacetum coccineum (assembly GCA_026074375.1). Lineage (NCBI taxonomy): Eukaryota > Viridiplantae > Streptophyta > Magnoliopsida > Asterales > Asteraceae > Tanacetum > Tanacetum coccineum. The sequence continues at coordinate 18,484 of BQNB010132855.1, forward strand.
CAAAAGAGCTGAAAGCTTAAATGGCCAAAAAGGGTTAAATAATAAATGTGGAGAGTAGTAACCAGATGGCCCTACTG
>BQNB010132856.1:1171-18560 GCA_026074375.1 Tanacetum coccineum
TGGGCCAAGTATTAATACTGCCAGTACAAATGTTAATATTGGTAGTCTAAATATTAATACTATTAGTCCAACAGTTATTACTGCTCCACTTGAAGCCACACATGCTGATTTCTTTGGCTATGAAACAGAAATATATATGAGCAACATTACTACCACATATCTAGTTCCTTCTACTCCAAATACAAGAATCCATAAAGATCATTCACTTGATCATGTGATTAGTGATGTGCAGTCTGGTGTACAGACAAGGAGAATGACAAAGACTACAAATGAACAAGGGGTTATTAGTGCTATTTATGAAGGGAAAACTTATGAAGACCTTCATACTTGTCTATTTGCTTGTTTCCTATCGTAGGAAGAGCCCAAAAAGGTAATCCAAGCTGGATAGTAGCTATGCAAGAAGAGCTTCTACAATTCAAGTTATAATAAGTTTGGACCTTGGTGGATTTACCACATGGGAAAAGAGCCATTGGTACTAAATGGGTGTACAAGAACAAGAAAGATGAAAGAGGTATTGTGATTAGAAACAAGGCAAGGCTGGTTGCACAGGGTTACACTCAAGAAGAAGGAATAGATTATGATGAGGTTTTTGCTCCAGTTGCTAGGATTGAAGCAATTAGGCTATTCTTAGCCTATGCCTCATTCAAAGACTTTGTAGTTTACCAGATGGATGTGAAGATCCATGATAAGTGTAAAATACACATATCTATTCATGCTTAAAATAGCCCAAATAAACCCAAAACAGACCAAAAATGGCAACAATATGCTTGTATTTGTGTTTTGTATGTGCAGGTACGGTCAACAATCAAGCTCCTATAGCTTGGTATGAACCTTTATCATACCTACTTATTGGACAATGGATTTCAAAGAGGTCAAATAGATAAGACTTTATTCATTAAAAGAGTCAAAAGTGATATTCTACTAGTTCAAGTATATGTTGATGATATCATTTTTGGATCTACTAAATAGGAGTTATGCACTGAGTTTGAGAAATGATGCCACAAGAAGTTCCAGATGCGTTCTATGGGTGAGGCTCACTTCTACTTAGTGAACTACAAGTGACACATAAAGATGATGGGATTTTCATCAGTCAAGACAAGTATGTGGATGGAATTTTGAAGAAGTTTGGTTTTTCAACTGTGAAAACAGCAAGTACACCTATGGAGACTTCAAAACCTTTGATGAAGGATGAAAATGCTAAAGATGTTGATGTTCACTTATATAGATCAATGATTGGCTCATTGATGTATTTAACATCTTCAAGGCCTGATATAATGTTTGCTGTATGTGCTTGTGCAAGATTCCAAGTCACACCTAAAGTTTCACATCTTTATGCTGTGAAAAGAATCTTTAGATACTTGAAAGGTCAACCTAAATTGGGCCTTTGGTATCCTAAGGACTCACCATTTGATTTGGAAGCTTATACTGATAGTGACTATGCTGGTGCAAGTTTAGACAGGAAATCCACAACAAGAGGTTGTCAATTTCTTGGAAGCAGATTGATTTCATGGCAATGCAAGAAGCAAACTATAGTTGCCAACTCTACTACTAAAGCAGAATATGTGGCTGCTGCTAGTTGCTGTAGACAAGTACTCTGGATTCAAAATCAAATGCTGGATTATGGATACAATTTCATGAATACCAAGATTTTCATTGACAATGAAAGCACCATCTGCATAGTTAAGAATCCAGTATTCATTCAAAGACTAAGCACATTGAGATTAGGCATCACTTTATTAGAGATTCCAATGAGAAGAAGCTTATTCAGATGATCAAGATTCACACAAATCAGAATGTTGCAGATTTGCTCACAAAAGCATTTGATGTTGGCAGATTTCAATATCTGATTGCAAGTATAGGAATGCTTAACCTCTGAAGTATTGATTGAGGGGAGGTTAATTATGTTAATATGCAGCGGATTATGCACAAATGATGCTTGAAATGGAATAGAACAACAACTAATGATGTAATTCAAGTTAGTACTGCTGGCCTAACTTACTACTCGTAAGTATAATTAGTACTGCTGTTATAATTAATACTATGAGCATTGAGAGAAAGCACAAATAGATAGAGAGAAAAAGTGAGATTAAAAGAATTGAGAGAAAATAAAAACAGATAAAGAGACTTGTAAGCAAAAAGAAATGAGAGATGTAGTGAGTTCAAAAACAAAAAGAGAGATGTGTGATACAAAAACAGACAGAGTGATTCAGTAAGAAAAAGAATTGAGAGATAAAGTGAGAATAAAAATAGAAAGAGAGCTTGTGAGAATCAAAATTGTTGATGGGAATGCTTTTTGGAACGAAATTGAGGTTAAAACTGGTAACTAAAAAGTTAGTACTGCTGGGCATTACTTAGTACTGCTAGGCTAAACTTAGTACTGCTAGGCTACCGTTAGTGCAGTTTGGGAATAACAGATTTTTGGCAATTAAATATAGCCATTTGAGATAATTCTGCCAATTACTTCACTTATAGGTTTCCTTATTCTGGATAATTCATAATCTTTCTTTAAATCACAAGATTTCTTCAAGATAAATTCAGTCGGTCCAATCAAAACCTCAAGTGCTATCTATATAATCTTAATTGACTTTGCCAAACACACATACTCTCATACACGATCATAACCCAGAACTCTAATTGAACTTTTCTCAATCAACAATGGCGAATTTGGAATTCTGTGACACACATAACATGGTCGCCTACTTAAAGAAACCAGAGGGAAGTGAAGAATTTTACCAAATAGTGGATTTTCTCAATGCTAGTCACATAAGGTATGCTCTTACAGAATATCCCACTATATATGTTTCTCTCATTAAATAGTTTTGGGAAACTGCTACTTCCAGAACACTTGATAATGAAGAATTTGAATTAACTGCTACAATAGATGGCAACGTTAAGATTGTAAATGAGGCATCTGTTAGAAGGCATCTCCAATTAGCAGATTCTGATGGTATTAGTTCTTTGCCAAATACTGAAATCTTTGAACAACTTTCCTTAATGGGGTATGTGTCAACTTCTGACAAATTGACCTTTCAAAAAGGACACTTTTCCCCTCAATGGAGATTTCTCATCCATACCATCCTACATTGTCTAAGTCCTAAGAAAACCTCTTGGGAACAATTCAGTAGCAATATAGCAACTGCTATTATTTGCTTGGCCACTAATAGGACATTTAATTTTTCTAAACTGATTTTAATGTATGGTGAAAAACTTGGATAGTAAACACAAAATTTTAAATGGTATCCAAGATAATTTAAGTGTTTTGAACAACATAAGAGACCTGCTCAGCCTCACACAAGACTTTTATATTCTCCTACCACACTTAAAACTTTTTAGCAATATGAAGAGGGCTTCTAAGGGTTATACTAGGGAAAACATTCCATTGTTTCCTGCAATGATTGTTCAGGGCCCAGTTGTTCAGGGTGAAGGATCAACACACCCAGTTGAGTCCTATCACACACCCACCAGTGCTCCATCAACCTCATAACCACCAATTTCACCAACCTCTAGGAGAACAACCAGACAGGAATATGTGGTTCCTCAGCCCAGATCTCCTACTCAGTCCCCTGTAGCAGATGAGGCTGCTTCCATAGGTGTGGATGTCAGATATGGAGGGGATACCACTATTGTCACTAGCTTAGAAGCAGGACAGGGCAGTGGTAACATTTATAAGACCCCTACCATGCCGCATGATTTACCTCTCCCAAGAGTTAACACACTTGGAAGTGATGAGGGCAATATGACACTTCAAGAATTGATGGTTTTATGTACAACATTGTCAAAGAAGGTGGAGAGCTTGGAGACAGACTTGAAACATACAAAGCTTACATATGGTGCTGCCTTGAACTAAGCTATCAAGAAGGAAAGAATTTAAGAATAACCAAAGTTTAATTCAAGCAAGCTAGAAGAAGGGCAGACTTTATTGTTCGGATGATAAAGATGATTTGAGGATCCTTCCAACTGGAGGAAAGTTAGCTGGAATGATCAGATCCTACCATTTGCAATGTACATTACATAGCAGAGACTTTCAGGGAGGCATGGACATGATATGTAATTTGATTTTGATCTTGAATGCGTCTAAGGTGTTAAGTACTGGTAAAGCCAGTTTCTACTGACTTAGTGCAGCAGTTACAACTGTAGTATAAGCTACTTTAGTACTGCCGTCCTACAAGAAAGGGTTTCCTACTGTTTATGAACATTACAAATGCTGAGACACTGGTGTATATTAGGAAGAGTGCAACCAAAGACAAAGGTAAAGGTAAAATGGATGAATCTAAGCCAGTACAAACCAAGACAAAGATGCAGCAAGAACAAGAAAGACTTGGTTTTAGAAGCACTGTTTAGACTACAAGCAAACTTGAGGAAGAAGATAAGGCAAAATGATGGCGTGTACATGAAGCATCTAGCTCTTTCAATGTTGAAGAATGGAAGACATACAAGCTAGAGTTTAAAGCTGATAAAGAGTTAGCACAGAGGTTACAAGCAAAGGAAAGAGAATGTACGACGAAGCGAACAAGCAAGAATGCTTGTAGAGCTTATCAATCAGAGAAAAAGGTATTTTGCTGCACAAAAAGCTAAAGAAAGGAGGAATAAGCCACCCACACAGGCTCAACAAAGGACCTATATGTCTAATTATATCAAGCACATGGGAGGTTATACACTTCAGCAGTTGAGAGGTTATTCTTTTGATGAGATCAAGAATTTGTTGAAACATAATGAGAGAGTACGACACTTTGTTCCAATAGAGAGTAGAATTGAAAGGGAAATTCCTGAGTTAGCAGCTGAAGTTCAAAAAGAGATGCAGAAGAAGAACTTGATCAAGAAAGTTTTAAGAGGCAAAAGACTGGTGAAAGCTCAGAACCAGCTGAAGAACCAAAAGATAAAGAAGAAGAACTGTCACAAGAAAAGCTACAACAAATGATGATAAGAGTTCCAGAGCAAAGGATCAATGTTGAAGCTTTACAAACTAAGTATCTAATAATTGACTAGGAGATTTACACTAAAGGCATTAGGAAGTACTGGAAGATCATCAGAGTTGGAAATCATACTGAGGTACATCAATTCTTTGATGATATACTGAAAGACTTAGACATGGATGACTTAGTGATGCTGTGGAGTCTGGTTAAAGAGAACTTCAAATCAACAGAACCAACAGATGACAAAGAAAGAGAGATATGGGTTGAGTTAAAGAGATTATCTGAACCAGATACAGATGATGAGTTATGGAAGCTTCAAAATCATATTCATGATTTAACTTGGAGGCTATATGATTCATGTGGAGTGCATCATGTGTCTACAGAGAAGGGAATAGACATCTACATGCTGGTAGAGAAGGAGTATCCATTGTCAAGAGGAACTCTTACACAGATGCTAGTTGCAAAGCTCTTGGTAGATCAAGATAATAAGATATCCAGAGAACTTCTTAGGAAGATATGTCAAGGCAGTGTCGTTGAAAGACCATGAAGATGAAGTGCGTTTAGAAGAATCCTCTCAGAGACAAGGTTTAATTGCAAGAAATGTGATGAATAGAGGTAAATCACAATTTAGGGTAGGATTGATGGAATTCAAAGTCTACTATACTTGAGTCCTGCCCAAGACAACAGTTAGTACTGCTCAGCGTTACAACTGCCAGTACTAAACCATTAGGTAACTGGCTAGATAATTAATAATGCATACTAACATCAAGACTGCTGAAGAACTTAAGACTGCTGAATGAAGATTAAGACTGCTAAAGAGATAAAGACGTGTCAAGTGATTATATTGAACTAATTCAGTGCATTATATCTATTAAGTTAAGAAGATTTTGCAGATATCTATTAGAATTATATAAGATTTGTAGTATCTTGTAGAAGGGACTGCCTTGGGTGTATAAAAGGAATCCTAGGTTATGGTTATATATATACATTCAACGTTTTGATATATAGCTTCAAGGTTGTAACCTTAGTAATACAAGTACTCGTATTATTGATAATAATAATATTGGAGCTTTTCAGTAATATCATTGTTCATACAGTTTACTGTTTCATTAATATTCTTCTAAGTATTAAAGAGTATATTCCGCATACTCTTTAGTATTCACAAAGTTTCTACCATAGTTGTTTTGGTTCTATCCAAAGTAACTTAACCTTTACAAGCTAAGGAATCAATTTTAAGTTGGGATCAACATGTTTCTTCTCAATTATTGAGCAAACCAAAGGAGTACTAATTTCTTTTACTTGTTTTCTTTTCCCTTTATTCGTTTTACGGGTGCTGATAACGCCTAATTTATACATGTTTTTAGAGGCGTTATTTATATATATTCTATCATTTCTCGTGAACTTTTGATACTTAATAGCATAAATTACATGCAGGTTCACCTGAAGTCATCCCTAGCTCAAAGGAAATAAAGTTCAAGTGTTTTCGATTATTAGAAAGCAAGTTAGAAGAAAAGAAAAAAACTCAAGGCTGAAAAAGGCATAAGTAAGCCGCACTTGCCCCAAGTGCGCCGCACTTCCAAGCGAGTCCAAGAGTTAAAGTCCATTAAATGAAAATAGCATTTATACCCTAAGTACGCCGCACAAATATTTTTGTGCGCCGCACTTCTCAATAAACATTAAATTCCCCTCGCATTTAATCACCAAGTGCGCCACACAATTTATTTTGTACGCCACACTTTGACCCCAAACTTAGCCTATAAATTGGGATGAATTTCACACACATTTCATCCATTCCTCACTTCATATCATATCATCTCCCACTTAAATACCTCTCAACAATCATATCTCCAATTCTTCAACCCAAAAACACCATAAACCTTTGAAAAATGAAGATCAAACCATGAAGAACGAAGAAGAATATCATAGATTTATAAGAATAAAAGGTTGTATTTCGATTCCATACTTGTTACGAGGAGAATTTTGATCCAAATTCCTACCTCGAATATAGTATTTTTCTTGTTATTCAATTTAATCTTATTATGAACTTCATAGCCATGAGAGGCTAAATCTCTCATGACTACTTGGTGAAAATAATATAATGAATAAGCTTTTGGTATAATTACGATCATGTTTATCTTAAGCTTATGTTATAATCCTATCGTGTCTAATCTTAATCACTTTATGATTATACAACTTGATATATATATTCACGGCGTATAGGTCGATAGACCGTTGTGATCTATATAGTTTTAAGGATTTATCTAATCTTTATCGTCTGTGATGAAGAAATCCCACTTTAAGTTTATTGATAAACAAAATAAATTTGATATAATAGTAACTAGATTATTTGAGTGACACATTTAATCGAGTTAACTAAATATAAGTCTTAAGTTAAACAAGTTAATTTATGAAAACGTTTTCTGACGAGAAAATACTTTTTATAAATTAAAGTCCTAAGTCTAAGATCGTAACTATTACCACTGCTTATGAATTATATGAAATTATCCGAGTAGTCATATTTCTCACAATTGTTAAAGTTTATTATTTTCAGCTATTATTCAACGACTATGCAAATCCCTGTGGACCCTGGTCTTACCTAAAAAGATTGTACTACATACGTGTGTTTTCTACTTGACCCTGTGTGTTAGCTAAAAACCGGTAATCTCAGTCTTATAAATTTAAAGCTTTCAAAACACATCAAAAGTTTTTGGCGCCGTTGCCGGGGATTTCAAAAGCTGTTATGTAATCAATCCTTTAAAAATAATTTTTAACACCCCTCTTTTATATAAAAAATGCGTTACATTTTTCAGGAAACTGACCAAAACAAATTCACCTTGGAGCATACACGTGCTTCCAACTCTGACTTCTGACCCATACCTGAACCTGAAGAGTAACTCTGAATCGAAGACTTCGTCGACAAACAAAGAGTAACCATTTGAACAAAGAAACAATCCACCTCAACACCCGAGAATTGTCTATCCGCCAATTCTCGACATTAATTATTTTTGTCACTTCTTTGATATTCTTCGAAATTACGCTCCAATGGATAATGAACCCATGTGGGCTGCCGACTGTGTTGTCGCTCTGGACTCCGATCCCCGCAATCACCATTCTTGAAACCGCAAATGAATTCGCCATTAAAGGTAACCACTTGACTCTCATCAAGGGACACCAATTTGATGGTAGAACCAAAACCGACCCTCACAAACACATTAAAGAATTCCTCAGAATATGTGATATGTTTAAATATAGAGACATAAAAAATAAAGCCGTCCGCCTAATGCTGTTTCCCCTATCACTCACTAGAGAAGCAAAAACATAGCTAGACGAACTCAACGAAGTAACTATCGAAACATGCGATGAACTTCGAACCGCTTTCATTAGCTAATTCTTTTCCCCAACTCTTTTCGATTGACTCTCCTCGAGAGAAATCCAGCCTTTCCTATATGAGAAACATCTCTAACCGATGCTTTGGCCCTTTCGTGTGAGAAAATGCTCAGAAATTGCAAAGGTCACAACCTGTTACAACAGGCAACGTTAGTCAAAATCTGTTTACCATGGTCTCAACAAAATACCCAGAAGATCAAATGCTGCCACTGTGGTATTTTCCTCTATAAAACTCAAAATCAAGCTTATCATCTTCTCGAAGACAAAGTCTTACTCAAGTTCGACTGGGCTAAAAACCAAAAGACCAAATCATCTCTTAAGAAAACCGTTGCTTTCGCCGCTGAAGGTAGCAGTAATTCTGACACTGACAAAATTATGGCTCGAATGGATGCCATGACCTTGAAAATGGATGCTCAGTATAAAGATTTTCAATCTTGTTCAAAACAATCAAACCTTGACGATGATGTGGAAAACTAGAAGGGGGTTGAATAATTTACCGCTTTTTAATTTAATGTATACGTTTTGTTTATAAAAACTAGATTCAACTTTTGTGATTCAATATGTGAACAATATGAACAATATAACTAAATAAACAAGATATGAAATAAATATGCAAGATAAGAGATAAGAGTTAGAAAGATCAAACCACAACATAAGGATTTATAGTGGTTCTATAACGAAGCACCTCTTCGCCCTACTCCACTCTCCGAGCACCAAACAGAAAGAAAAGCAACGACTGGAGTGGGAGAGTTTCATTTATCAACAAATTTTTTTATCCACAAAGCCCCTATTACTTAGTTTTTGACTTTTCAGAAATATATTAGCTTGAGCACCCTTTTCAAGGAAATAGAGAATAGCGGGAACGTTTAAATAAGTTTGATTCTTGATCGGATCATAAAAACCCACTTTTGAAGAGTTTTCTTCACTATGTCAACAAGCTCCCTTTAGGCGGAGAAAACCGTACACAAGTAAGCTTACACTGATTTCTGACACTAAGCCTAAGTTAGAAAGATCAAACCATAACACAATGATTTATAGTGGTTCGGTAACGAAGCTCCTCTTCGCCCTACTCCACTCCCCGAGTACCCAACTCGAGAGTTCTCTTCACTATGTCAATAAACTCCCTTTAGCCGGAGAAAACCGTACACAAGTAGCTTACACAAATTTCCGACACTAAGCCAAATGTCTAGTTCTAATCTTAGCTAGAACCAATCTACCACGCACTTTGTATTTTGAGGACTAAAATACTAACCGCACTATCAACACTTCACTTCTCCTAAAAACTAACACGATCACCCCGGTCTATCTATTCTCTCTACAATCACCACGATCTATCTATTCTCTTTACGGTCACCACGATTTATACGATCACCACAATCTAACTATTTTACACACTTTCACAATATACACAAATGATTTACAAGATATAATACAATCGTAACAATGTTATGAGAACATGAACTAAGATATAATACTTCGTAACTTGATGGTAGGAAGTATTCTTCTCTTGCACTTGAAGATCTAAGCTTGAATCACTTAGAAACAAATGCTTAAGATTAAATGATCAAAGGAATGAAAGAAATATGTAAACTGATTTAGAACAAAAAGAATGTGTGTGCAAAAGGTGAGAAAATCAGTGAGAAATAGTCCACTATTTATAGGCAAAGTTTGGAGCGTTTTCTCAGGTCGGTCCCCTTAGCTCTTATGTCGGCCCCCTTATCACTAAGGGGGTCGCCCTTACCTTTAAGGGGGCCGCCCCAAGGCCAGACTCTCCCTTTTTTGTCTTTTCCAGGGAAGGTGTTTCCTGGATCAAATATATCCGTTTTTAGGTGAAAAAATTGAATTCAAAACATTTATTTTGAATAAGACATTTCTTATAAATACAAAAATGTTTTGTATAAGTTATAAAAAATTGTTACATTTTATAGAAAATGTGAGGTTGAATAAAAATTCTTTTGATCATAAAATGCATTAAGCATTTATTTATTCATACCTTTAACTGATTAAATTTTTGAAATGAAAATTTACGACTAATTACTTGTTTACATTTAATTTTACATTAAGCGTTTTTACATTTTTTGATTATCAAAACATAGAGAGGTCAAAAAATATTAATAACATTTTTAGGCATTATTTCTATCAACAATTCTAAAGATGTCTTTGATCTTGCTCGTGGTCTTGTACCTTGTCTCTATATTGTGAAATATGTAGTGATCTTTTGACTTTAGGCTTGAGCTTATTCCATTAGCTTGTCTTGCTTGTGTTCTTGAGCTTTTTGAGATCATTAGTCAAACATAATCTCTTCATCATCTTGAGATCTTTTGCCTTCTAGTGTACTTGTGACTTCTGGACCAACAGCTTATACTTTTCTTTGTCTCCTTTGAAATGCTTTATCTTGAATACTTCTTGACTTCAAGGAAGACTTTTGGCATCAAAGTAGCAGAAGACTTTGTATCATGTTCTTGAGCTTTCATCATGTCTTTACAATTGTTGGTCGAGTATGAGCATGTGGCAGTGAATCTGACTCATCATGGATTAGCTGCAGCTACCGTCGAGAAAACCTGCATGTTCAATCCACACAAATACACAAGTTAATTACAATTGAGATTTGTTGATACTTTGAAGAAAGGAGAAGAGATCATATTCAACACTTTGTTTCTTTTATCGATTTTCGAGTTAGTGTTCTTCTCTTGCACATGAATGAGAGGGAAGAGATTAGATCACTTAAAACAAGATCAAGAGATGTTAGTGATCACGATTTTTAGTGAAAGAAAGAAGGAAGGATTTTAGATGAGAGAAAGATAAATGTCGAGAAAAATTGTACAAAGAGGTCTGATTTTCTGTAACAATTGGCAATTTTTGAAATTTTAAATGACTATTTTACCCATTGACTTTTCGGGTCTTCGACCTGACCTTCTTTGCTTTTGATCTTTTACTTGTTCACCCTTATCATAAAAAACGTTACCGGTTTAAACCGATAATTTTTCAGCAACATATTTAATAATTAAATCATATTTATTTTTAAATTTCTCCTCATGTAGCAAATAATTTTTTTTACTTATTTGACTTGAAAACGAGAAGATATTATTTATTCTAGTTGACTTATCAAAAACGACCGCTAAATCAGTTTTCATGACTCGGACTTTAAGAAAAATTTGGATGTAAAACGGCATATCCGGACAACTTTTTAGTTTTGCTAGAGTCGAACAAAAAACGAAAATGAACTGAATACCCTCGAAAAATTTTAGAAACAAGAAAAGGTTTACGAACAAAAATAATTAAATTTATGGTTTAATTTATCACATTTATTTATAAAAATAATTATTAAATTATTAACAATTTTATTGAAAACGGTTTGTTGAAAATGCAAACATCTTAACTTTAGCTTCCTCTTTGACGAACAAAACTTTACCGGTTGATACGCAATAAATCACAAACATTTTCAATTGAGTTTATAAAACATATATGAAATAATATTCGAATGAATACTCGTTTTCGTGGGAAAAATTAATTGGAAAACAATGGCGCAACTTTCGTGTTTTAATCATCAGGTTATAGCATTAGAACGAGTCTCGAACCATTTTAATTACAAAAGCTTAAACCTTTTTGTACCTTTTAGTAATATTTACAAATTCACCACTCCCTTATATATGTTACATTTGACATTTTTTATTTAAAAATTTTTTTGGTATACACATTAAATCAATTAGGGTATATAATTTCTTGATAAAAAACCTTAGCATCATTTCTCCTATATTTTCCTGATGACCTTCCGGCCAACTCCGGCCACAACCGCCGTTTTTGCCACACACCCGGCTGCCATCCTTCTTACGCAAAACCGCTATCGTCATCAACCCAATCCACGACACAACAATCATAACACCACATGTCACATCTTTACGTTCACCCCCATAGCCACCACTACTTATCATATCTCACCGACGCAACCACCTCAACATCTCTTACCCTCCAACATCATCATCTCTACCACTACGGAAACCACATCTCCATTAAAAACTCCACCCACACTTCCATCATTCTAAATATGCACACCACCATCTTTATCGAGCGTGGATCGATAACACCACGCCACAGTAAGCACCTCCACCTCAATTCCAAACCACCACCGCAGCCCTCACCTACTCCACCAGACCACAAAGGGTATTTCGTTTGTTTGCGTTGTTTAGCCAGAGAGCTACCAACAGGCGGTGCGTATGGATTTTGATAAAAGCACCGAGAGGTAGCCGTTTGGTTGTTTATTAACAGCACAGGTGCGTTGGGTTTTTACGAGTTCCGGTAAGCGCATTTTGTGTATGCTATGAAAGCATAAGGGTTTACGTTTGGCTTTAATAGAAGTTCCTAAAGGGTGCGTTTTTGCTAAACTGAATACGATAAGGGTGTGTTTAGTTACAGAAATACAATAAGGGTGCGTTTGGTTTAGCCTAGGATAGGACATAAGCCCAAGGGTTTATAGATGCAACAAGGGGTTGGGATTGGTTGCGTTTGGTTGAGAGGGTGGAAACACGTAAGGGTTGTGTTTGGGTAAGAAGGAAACTTTTGTAAGGGTGTGTCTTGGGTGAGCAGGGAAACCGTTTTAATGGTGTATTTTGGTTCTATGCGACGAAAGCCTTTAAGGAGTGTTTCGATTATAAAAACGTCTCTAAATTAAAATAAAGATTATGCAAGTTTTGTTGTATATTATAAAAACGGATTAAATGGGGGTTAATGGTTAATACATGTTTGGTGTCTATATATTTTTTCGTTGTTGTGTTTTTTTAATCTTACATGGCGTGTTGTGTTTATTTTTTTCGTCATTGTTGGTTATCGATTAGAACATATTAACCGCGTATTTTTTGCAACTTGGTTTGATTGAAAAGGGGAGGGGAAAATATTGAGTTTTGTAAAAAAAATAGGGAAATGTTTTATAAATGATTTGGTCCTGCACAAAAAATCTATAATAATTTTCTTATAAAATTTTCCCCCTTTTTTTAATTTTATTATCTTTAGAAAAACGGATTAAAAAGTCGAATTTATATTGTCTTCAAGTCTTGTTTATTTTAATTATACATAACGAGATAAACAAACGGAAATATACTTTTACAAATTGAGTCAACTATTTAGCTTCAAACCGTCAAGAAACGAAGATACTTACTTATTAAATATTATTTAAAACTTGAGTTTATTTTATGCAAAAAACGTTTTTAATATTTTCAATGGTGATTTCCGAAAAATGTCGAATTATTTGTTAAATTTCCTATTTTCTCACATTCCTATTCTTAGACTGCAAAAGTTTCTATACCCAAATATTTTATTTGATGGTTTGCCTTTGTTTCTCATCACTCAATCTCACCAATTGTTCCCTTCAATTTCGCGCGCTCGCGCGCGCGCGCTCTCTATTAAAAATCTTGTTCAGAACACCGGTAGGGCAGAATTCACTAGGCATATTATATGTACACAAATTAGCTTTGGTGTCAGGAGTCTTTAGCGAAAAAAGTTCCGATTACTATTTTAGTGTGATAATGTTCTGTCATTTATAGTTAGTCACATACATTTTGGAATTCGTGTGGTTCCACATACTTTGTTGAATATTTACGTATTACTATAACACTTTTCATTATCTGTGGTGATGCACTGAACACTATACTCTTTCGGTTTACATTTACATTATATTTTTTGGGGACTATATAAGGATTGAAATGGTATGCTACTTATAAATCTTTTGATTTCAACATTTTACATATACTATAATTCTATGATACTCACCAACTTTATGTTGACTTTTTAAGAATATTTTTATCAGGTGAATTAGGTGCTTCGCTCTTATTTGATTGTGCATATGATAAGTCTAAATTGACAAGTTTCATTCATGCGATTTCTACTTACATACAAATGATTCAAATCTCGCTGCTACTTGCTTTTAAGCTTTTTTTTATTGTGATGCATTATTGGGACAAATGTTTATCAATTTCAGAAAATAAACGGTTTACTTTCAAAATGACAACTTAAAGGTCGTTCTTATTATATCTTGTGTTGTTGTATTATTGATAGTAATAACAACCCTTCACCCGGATATTTCCTCCGCCAATCCCCGCAGACACATTTTTGGGGGCCCTCGTGGGTGTTACATTTTCAGAAAGGGTTGGACCAGTATTTATAGGCAGGGGCAAAATCCAGCAGGTCGCTGGCACCCGCCCGACGCGCTACACGCACGCGTCCCCCCAGATATTTATGGGTCGCACAAGGCTTATAAGGCGGGCAGCCAGTTGACCCAACCCCTTTTTTGTCTTTTTTTGGTGGAAGCTTGTATTCTGGTTATAGAAGCTTAGTTTGGGGGGGGGGGGGAGGGATGGGGGGGGAATTGGGGGGGGGGGAATTTTAAATTTCAAATCTTTAATTTTTTAATACTTTTTTTAATTAGAAGAAATTATTTTATATAATTAATTTTGTGAAATTTTTTTGTAAAAATGTAATGGATAAAAGAAAAAATATTTTTTTGATCACTAATCATGCTTAATAATTTGTTTGTTCATACCTTAAGTGATTATTAATCTTAGAAATGGAATTTTACGATTAGTAATTTGTAAACGTTTAATTTTATGTAAACGTTTTTACATTTTTTATTATAAAAATTTGAGTGGTCTCGAAAAATAAAAATACATTTTTTGACATTATTTGTCATTAACAATCTCCTCTTTTTTGATGATGGACAAAATATAATCCATTTGTATACTCTCTCTTAATAGTTTAACACATTATTAAGGTTTGTTGTTCCATTCTCCCCTTTTTGTGAATATTCAAAAAGGATGATCGTCGAGTTGTTGTAGAAAGAAAGAAATCAACGATATCAAGACTCCCCTTGTTTGGGGCACCAAGGGATCGATCTTACGAAAATTATGTGCTACAAAACAAAGTTCAGAAGAAATACAAATGCAAGACATATCTTTAAAGCATCACATTTAATTTAAGTGCCCACAAATAGAGTTTATTCAACCATCAAGAAAACTCTAAATAGCAAATGCAACTAATACGTTCATACAACATAAAGTAAAGCTAGCTCTAATAAGAGCTAAGACAAATTCATGCAATATTTGTATGAATCATTACAATAGATAATCATAAAGATATAATATGACATAGATCTACACTAGTGAATTCTTGAAGAGTAGAATATGCCATAATCAAAAGATGGAAAGACAATTATTTGGGTAGATTAATCATACGAGAATGATTAATTAAAGAGGGAAAAAGAAGGGGTTGGTGACACATGATTTGGAGGGATACGAGTTGGAGGTATGGGATGGGTAAGAAGAAAGTGAATGAAGTTAGCATCTCAGTTCTCAAGGAGTGGAACTGGTTTTGTTCTAGAACATTGAACAATAGCAAAGTTGAGTTGAAATTTCAACTTAAGCATGAGAGAGAGAATGAACTTGTTATGGTGGTGGTAAAGGTGGTGCATGAATGTAGGCATTGGATGGATTAGTGTGTGAATCAAGGATGGTGGAGATGTTGTGGAGTTGGTTGATCATTTGATCTCTTAAGGGATTGTATGATAGTGGTGAAGGAGATTGTAAGTAGATTCTTGGAGGAAGTGGGGGTGAGTCATTTTATGAAGGAGGTGATGATTTTGGAGTGGATGTTTTGTGTTTCCATACTTGTCTTACCAACATTCTTGGTTTTCTAGAGAAGTCGCTGCTCTTTGATGGTTTGAGCAAGACATTAATGATGAAGGATAATAGGATGAAGAAGGTGATGGTGGTAGTGAGGTGTGAGAGTTTGATGATTTAAATAATAGAAAGGGTAGTATAACATGGAAAAGCATGGTGTGGATGGAAGAGGATGCCAAAGATGGTTTGGCTAAATAGGGAAATGAAAGCTTTTAGACTGTAGGTTAGGAGGGGTCAAAGATACATAGGAAAAAGAGGTTAAACTTAAAATTTTGTTTACCTCTGGTGGCGGTCCCATAGGCAAGGCTGTGCCAAAATTATTGGGGCGGGGTACGTTTTATGGAAGAATGAAAATTTCCAGTTTTTCCTTTTTCTTAAGTCTAGTGATTTTAGCATCTACCAAATTTAAGAATCAACTAATTCAAGCAATTAATATGTAGTCCTAAACTAGCATACAAATCATTTAGCAAGCAGTAGCATTGTTTGCATGTCACATTCATAAAATTTGCTAATCATAAAACGTTGATAAGATGGAGAGAATCATCCAAGTCAAATGTAATTTTCATTTGCCATTCCTAGTCCTAATAATATATTAAAAAACATAATGTATTAAACAAGGAAGATAATAATAATAATAATAATAATAATAATAATAGTCTCTTAGTAGTTATGCCAACATGTTCACTTCCTTCTTCCACCCATCATGTTCTTGAGAGCTTGTCCAATTGACCTTAACCCTTCCCGGTGAGTATCTCGTTGTTGAGTTTGAAGATTTATAGTTTTGGAGAGATAGGTGTTCAAGTTATGACTTTCATGAGGATGGTTTTGATGGACTCTAGAGACAACATTGGACGATAAGGAGATGTTTTGGGACAGAGATGAAGAATTAGAATGAAATGATTAATCTTTATTTTCATCAAGAGTATCATCCAACAGATGAGATGAGGATGGATGAATTAAAGTGGTGGAGGAGGATCTAGCATTTGATTCATGAGGTCTTTTCTAGCCACGATCCAATCACGTCTTTCGCTCATAATGAGGAGCGAGGGGATGCATGACTCGATCATGTGAGATGTAGAGATCAATTGCTAGCTCAGGAAAGATGGACACAACATGTTTGAACAATTTAGTAAAAATCATTCCATAAGGTAAGAGTTCCTTAGGTTTGCTTCGAGTCTTTTCCATTCTTTTGAGAATGAAGAATGCTAGATTGTATCAGGTGGAGGTTTCAATGCAATAAAGCATATGACAAAGACACGCGGAGACATGATCCTTATGACCTCCTAGACAAAGGGAGTTTTCACAAATGATATCAACCTATGGTTTCATATGATGTTGAATTTCGCGAGTTAAGATTTCATTTTTGTCGACGATAATGGTTTTCTTGTTTTTAGTACGAGTGACTTGACCTTGTCGAGGAATTTG
>BQNB010132857.1:0-12308 GCA_026074375.1 Tanacetum coccineum
GGTTTTTGAGTCTTTTGAGGTTGAGTTGATGGTTGAATAATGGTTGGTGGGTGATGGGGATCAGTTGGAATTGTTGAACCTTCACCCAATTCTGCTTGGTTTTGTACCATCATTATTGGAAATAAAGGTGTTACTATACTATAAAAACTTTTGCCTACCCTTCTCATATTTCCAAAAATCTTCTTAGTGTGAGAAGGTTTAATATAAATTCCATTATAAGTTGACATCCCATCCAGTTGCTTATCCAGAAACACTTGTACAAACCTTAGATACATCAAAAATTTACCAGACACATTCTCCAAGTTTCTAATCATACTTTCAAAAATGAACTTTGAAAAATTGAACTTCTAGTT
The DNA here is from genome assembly GCA_026074375.1 of Tanacetum coccineum. Lineage (NCBI taxonomy): Eukaryota > Viridiplantae > Streptophyta > Magnoliopsida > Asterales > Asteraceae > Tanacetum > Tanacetum coccineum. Next base: position 354 of record BQNB010132857.1, read on the forward strand.
TGTAGCTAAACAGATAATTTTATATGCTATAGTGCTACTAAACTCATTCCATGCAGTAGTCTTTGGACTTAGACATTGTAAAACAGTATAGATAATAAATTTCCATTGTGGGGAGAAGAATGCTTTATAAAAAGTGAGTTGTTGTGAAATTTTCTCATACCCCATTAATGCAAGTTGTTTAAAGATGGTAGAATTCGGTAAACAATCAACACCATCCTCATCTGCTAGTTGAAGATCTCTTCTAACAGTACATTCAGTGACAACTATCTTTTTCCCATCTACTAGGGCATGTAACTGAATCTCCCTGTTGATAGTTTTAGCCTTGACAGTAGACCAGAATTGTTCAATATATGAAATATATATAGTATGATTGACAGTTAAAGCATACTTTATAGGGTGTTCATTCAGAAAATCCACTATTTGTTCAAACCCATCACTTTCTGTGGGTTTAGACAAAAAGGCGACCATATTATGAGTATCTGCAAACTTTAGATTCGCCATTTGTGTTGGGTTTTGATAATAGATGATAAAATTGAGTTAGGGTTTATAATTAGAGAGTATTTGAAAGAGTGAAATTGATTAAAGAATCGATTGAAACCCTTAATTGAAGTATATATTAAAAATACCCTCAACAGCATTAACTTTCACCCAGCAGTAGTAACCCAACAGTAGTAAGTTATGCCTAGCAGCATTAACTTTGAGTCACAAGTATTAACTCTAATTTCATTCCAAATAGCTTTTCCATCATCAATCTAGCATTTTTCTTTGCTTTTCCTGCAAAATGTTAGTCCAAAAACCAAGAAAACACAATTCATAGCAATTTTCACAATTATCACATTATTAATTATACCTAACAGTATTAAGTATAACTAACAGCAGTATTAAGTATAACCAACAGTACTAGATATACTTAACAGCAGAAACTTTTAATGACATGAATAACATTACTAATTTATACAAAACTCTACAAAAACATAAAGAGATAAAAGACTTTAAAGATTCATCATTCCAATACTAACAATCAAATATTGAAATCTACTTTCATCAAAAGCTTTTGTAAGCAAATCTGCAACATTCTTGTCAGTATGGATTTTGACCATTTGAATCAATTTCTTTTTATTGCAATCTCTAATAAAATGATGTCGGATCTCTATATGCTTTGTTTTTTTAATGAAAAACAGGATTTTTAATTATGCAAATAGTACTGTTATTGTCAATAAAGATCTTGGTATGCATAAAATTGTACCTATAATCAAGTAGTTAATTCTGAATCCAAAGCACTTATCCACAACAACTTGAAGCAGCCACATACTCACTGTTTAATGGAATTTGCAACCACTGTCTAGGTTGCTTTCACTGCCATGCTATTAATCACTCCAAAGAATTGAAACCTCCTGTTGAGAACTATCCCTATCTATATTGCTCCAACATAATCAATATCAGTGAATGCTACCAAATCACAGAGAATCTTTAGATACCAAAGGCTAATTTTTGGTTTGACCTTTTAAGTACCTAAAAATCCTTTTCACAGCATAAGATGTTGAAACCTTGGATGACTTGAAATCTTAGTACAAGCACACACAAACAAACATGATGTCGGTCTTGAAGTATGTAAAAGATACATCAATGAACCAATCATTGACCTATACATATGAACATCCACTTCTTTACCATCTTCATCCTTGAGCAGAGGCTTTTGAGTTTCCATTGGTGTGCTTGCAGTCTTGACTTCTGTAAACCTAAATTTCTTTAAAATTTCATCAACATATTTATCCTGACTAATAAATATGCCATCCTTCTTCTGCTGCACTTGTAATCCCAAGAAGAATGTAAGTTCTCCCATAGAACTCATCTAAAATTTCTCATGCATCAACTTCTCAAATGCATTGCATAGCTCCTTCTTTGTTGAACCAAAGATGATATCATCCACATAAACTTAGACCAGCAAAATATCACCTTTGTGCCTTTTGATGAATAAGGTCTTGTCAATTTTCCCTCTTTGAAACCCATTGTCCAACATATATGTTGACAAGGTTTCATACCAAGCTCTAGGAGCTTGATGTAGTCCATACAGTGCTTTTTCAACCTTGTATACTCTATCAGGAAAGTCTGGATCTTCAAATCCTGGTGGTTGACATACATACACCTCTTCTTCAATCTTCCCATAAAGAAAAGCACTTTTTACATCCATTTGATACACCACAAAATCTTTAAATGAAGCATAAGCTAAAAATAGCCTAATTGCTTCAATTCTTGCAACAGGGGCAAAGACTTCATCATAGTCAATCCCTTCTTCTTGTGTGTACCCTTGAGCAACCAATCTTGCTTTATTTCTTATCACAATTCCCCTTTCATCTTTTTTATTCCTGAAAACCCATTTAGTGCCTATAGCCCTTTTTCTATTTGGTAAATCCACTAAAGTCTAAACTTCTTGTAACTTGAATTATAGAAGCTCTTCCTGCATAGCCTCTATCCAGCTTGGATCCTTCAATGCATGAATTACCTTTTTGGGTTCTTCCTGTGATAAAAAGCAAGCAAACAAGCAGTTTTAAAGGTCTTTATGGTTTGTTCTTTGTTGAATAGTACTAACAAACCCATGTTCCTCTAATTTCTTTGACATCCTTCTTGTTTGTGTAACTCATTGCAAATCTCCAATCACTTGATCAAAAGGATGATCTTTATGAATTCTTATAGATGGAATAGGACTGACTTGGATTGTTGTATCCAAATTGTTCATGTTAGCCTCTGCATCATCATCTCTATAATCTTCCAAAGCAGGCATATTTGGATCAAATAGAAGTTCAATGCTTGTTTTTCCACCAACAACATTAACTTCATTTGTGCTAGCAGCATTAACATTGTTAGTGCTGTTAACATTATCTTCCTTCTCTTGATCATTACATTCACTATCTTTTCTTGGATCTTCATCAACCCTTTCTTTTCCAATTATCACATGAAGGTATGGATCCGACATCTTGAGAACTCTTTTGATCTTGGAAAAATGGTGATCAGCATTCCACAATGTAGCAAAATTAATTTTGACAGGTTCTATATCCTTTCAGCTTGACCTACATTATCACTGATTTTTGTACCTGCAAACCATTAGACTGTGTACCTGAAACACTTGGCTTATAAGTTTATTGTTCTTAGTATGCATCAATATCAAATAGCCAATCTGGTCCACTACCTACAACATTAGGCGTATTACTAAACCTAATATGAAAGTTTTCTTCCACTATCCTTGTTATACTATTGAATACTCTAAAGGATTTATTATTCAAAGAGTATCCAATAAAGAAACCTTCATCAGCCTTACCATCAAATTTGCCTAAGTGATCTATGGTATTAAGAATAGTAACAAAACACCCAAATGGTCTCATAAAACTTAAATTTGGTGTTCTACCCTAAAAAAGTTCATATGGGGTCTTGTTATGAGGCTTAACTACTAACACTCTATTTTGTACATAGCAAACATTATTAACTGCTTCTGCCCAAAAAATAGTTGGCAACTTAGAATCAGCTAGCATAGTTCTAGAAACCTCAATTAGTTTCTTATTCCTCCTCTCAGCAACTCCATTTTGTTGAGGAGTTTTAGGTACACTAAATAGTCTTAAAATATCCTTCATCTCACAAAACTGATTCATTTCTTTGTTTTTGAATTCAGTTCCATTATCACACCTAATCACCTTAACCTTATGATCTACTAGATTTTCTATCCCAGTTATAAAGGACTTTTAGAAATGCCAACGCCAGCTCATCCTTATAGCTAGAAAGAAAACCCATGTAAACCTACTGTAATCATCTGTGACAACTAGGCAACACATGTTCTCAATAAGTTATTACAATGTTGACAAACAAGGTCCATATGCAACAAATATAAAGGAGACAGATTTAGTTTTCTCTATATTGTACTTTACAAGAGGCTCTTTGCTGCTTTCCCTTTTGACAAGCAACACAGTTTTGATTATTTTCAAAAGTTTAGAAGGTATACCTCTAATAAGAATTCATTTACAATTTATTCATGGTTTTAAAATTTAAGTGACCTAGCCTTCTATGCCAAAGTTTAGATTCCATCATATGTGGCTTTTGAAAAAAGGCAAGTTAAACCTCCTTTAAGGAATTATTTCTTTAAATCAAAACTACATAATTTTCTTTCAGGAACTCTAAGTAAAACTTGACTTACATCAATTAACTTAATGTTATGGAGATAAATACAATACATTAGTGTCCACATTAAAATGAACACTATTCTTTTAATCACACATTTGTGAGAACTAAAGAGTTAAACTGTAACACTCTCCCAACATACACATTTTAAAATCTAGATTAACCATTTTAATGGTACATTTTCTAGTGTATTTTCCCTCCTTGGGGTTCCCCATCAAAAGGCAACATATCCCTGTTCTATCTCTATTATAAGTCTGTAAAGAAAGGACATGTTCCTTGTCATGTGCCTTGAGCATCCACTATCAATCACTCCTTGATCCTGTAAATCCATTTGTGGATTGCCCTGCACATTAGATAAGAAAATCAGTTTCTTTTGGGGACCCAAGCCATCACTGACTTGGATCTGCCTTGTGCATCAACATAATTAAACTTCTTTAGGGTGATTGATGCACTGTTGTTTAGAAGCATGTCTAAAACCATTTAGTCTTGGTTCAAGCCCCGCCCCCAACAAGCTGAGGCCTTAAAAGCATTAAAATTATTTCCCTTAACAGCATTAACTACTGCTTTTGGCCTAACACTTTTAATTTTTTTATCCCTAGCAGTATTAACCCTTTGATTAATATTACTGTTTTTAAATGATGTGTTCTTATGAATGGGCCTCTTAACAGTTGAAAGTGCTGTTTTAGAAAGATATGGCATTGGTCTAGCAGCATTCATTGTTGTTTTGAGTGAGCAGCATTAACTTGTCTAGCAGTATTAACTGATACTAAACCAGACTTCATTAGTACTGCTCTTGGAACCATGTTCTTTTTAGCACAGGGGTGAGTCTTTTTAGCAAAGTTTTGATGATTCACCCTTTGAGCATTGTTCCAAACAGGTTTTACCATCCTTTGATTTTGAAACTGTTTTTGATGGTAATTGCAATCAACTTGCAAATGATCAAAGCTTCCACACACATAACATGCCTTATTAAACATCTCAAAATTGCTTCCTAGTTTTTGAGACATCATATTGTTCTAATTTCTTTGATTGCCTCTTGGACTGTGAGTGTTTTGCCTATGTTTCTCAACTTGTTTAACAGTTTTCCTAGCAGTTTTCTCTTGTTGCTTAGGTTTGACAAACTCTATCTTAGCAATACTAGGCTTAACTATTTTCTTCTCAGTTTTAGTTTGAGACACATTTTCTTCCTCACTATCTGACACCTATTCTTCAATAATTGGGGCATCATCATTCTTCCTAACTACCTTAGGCTCTTCTTCACTAGACATAGCTTTACTGTTCTCAACTACAGGCTTATTAACAAACTCATCTAAACCAGTAAAAGACAAGTCAGGTGTTGGAGGCATGAAATTTCCTGTGTAGGGAGGTGGAACTGCATTATATTTTTCATAGCCTAAACCTTTCTTGCAATTATCAACAATCTGACACTCTATGAGCTTGTCTAAACTTTTAGATGCATTTTCAAATTTATCTACATTAAATGCAATCTTTTTCTTTTTGATTTTTTTCAAGCTTCTTCCTAAGCTCTCTAATAGTTATTTCTCCTACTTGAATATCCCATTTTAAGCCATTAATCTTTTCTACATAAACAGACTCATTCTTTTTATAAAATTCAAGTTTTTCTTCCACTGATTCTAAACCTGTTTTATAACCTAAAACCATTAAACTAGATTTCTCTAAATCTCTTAATAGTTGATCATTTTGAGATTTAAGTAATTTAACAGTTTCCATACAAGATTTTGAACAATTTGAATCATTGGATACCTCTGAGTCAGAACTTGAAGATGAGTAAGCCATGAGTGCATAATTAGGCCCTTCCTCTGCCTGATCACTCCAGTCATATCCACTAAGACCATCACATGACACCAAAGCTGTGGAAGTAGATGTTTTCACAGGCACACTCCTTCTTGACCTTTCCTTGTTCTTGTTGTATTGATTTCTTGATTTCTTGGAGCTCTTTGTACTCCCGAGCAAAATGTCCCCTCTTGTGGCAGTTGTAGCACTCCACTTTGGACTTATCAAAACCAATAGTCTCATTGCCATTAACAGTAAGCTTCCTTCCTGTATTCTTCAAAAACCTTCTAGCCCTCATAGTCAACATGGCCATTTGCCATCTCAAATCCATCTCTTCTAGGCATCATATGATTTGTTGGTCAAGTCATCAGTGCAAGTTGAGGACTATTGGTTGACAGCAAAGAATGAACAAATAATACATCACTCAAGTTATTAATAAATGTAGAGTGCGCATATTAACCTTGGTGATAGCATCGAAACGCCATGAGCAGCATTAATTTGCTACATCAGAGCCTGCTATGTTTAATCATAAGAATGTACATGTTTTCCTACATAAACTTAGCACGTTGGTCCCTTTAACCTGAATTTGACCATCTTAACCCTAATTATTATTGCCTTTTGAATTTAACCTTGGGTAATTGGGAAGAAGGCGATAATAAGTAAAACGATTTTTTCCTGCATAGTTTTTACTTGAAAGGGTGCGTTTTAATTATTCATTGACCGGTAAAAGCTATGTTGTACATTGGTCTTATTTAAAAGGGGATGGGCTGGGTGGTTTATTTGGGCTTGGTTTTAAGTGGTGGATTTGGACTTTTATCAATAAGATATAGTATTTAACTTTTAAGAACCATTTCTTGTAACTTTGGATTTTCAGGACTCATTTGATATTGAGATTTTGTCTTTTGTGTACCTGACTTAGGTTGACCAATTGACCTTCTATTAATAGAAAGTGAACGAGTGTTAACTTCTATTAATAGAAAGTTAACACCGTTAGGGTTTTAAGGGCTTTTTATGAATTTGGTTAACTTTGAGGGTTTTCTTGCGATTTTTGCATTATCCGTACCTACACAATCACAAAGACAAAACAAGCAATATTCAAGCATTTAAAGCACAATTTTGTCATTTTCGGGCCTATTTTGATATAAAACGGATATGTGTTTTCACACATATCAAAATTCCCCAAACTAAGCGATTACGTGTCCTCACGCAATATTATATGCCCTATAACCAAATAACTCAAAACATTCCCAACTAAACCTTTGAAAAGTAGCAAAGACTTTTGTGAAAAATTAAGAAATCACAAGTTATAAAACACCCCATTTTCCCATTTTTCTAAAACTTTTTCAATTTTTTTTATTAGTAATATAACTGAGATTATTTCGACTTTCATTATTTCCATAACTAATAGGGATCATAGAACAAGATGTATTTCGATCCGAGAATGCCCCAAAAAGGATAAACATATAAAGGTTTTCCTAGTGGTGTTCATGAATCCTAGACTAGTTGTAAAGTGAGGTTAATCGAATAATGACAAGTAATTTTTTTACTTCATGATTGTCATATATTTTGGCTTGTGGAAATAACTATTTTATAGTTATTGAATAGTATGCATAGTTATTGAATTTTATAATATATATGATTTTCCAAATCATTTTCTATACAACACACATCTTTGTAAAATAATTATAAGTTTTATAAAAGAATATAATTATATGTGTGTGTTAGATTAATGCAAGAACAAGCAAAGTTTAAAAAGTAACAATTTTCTTTTACTTAAATTACTAAGTGTATGATATATGATCTTTACTTTTGTTTAACCAACCCAATGTCAAACAAGAAAAAGACGATGAAAAAGATTTAGACATCTTGTTCGAAGACGAGTTAACGTGTTGGAATATATTTTGGTAGACGGGTTTTAACGAGTGATTTATGATAGAATTTCCAACATCTTGATACACTAGTAAACTCTAATTCTAAGTAGGTTACTATACTCAAAATGATTTACAAGATGTTTATGTAACATTTGTTAAATATAGATATCTATGGCCTATATGCAAGCACAAACACTTTTGCAACTAACGAAAGAGATTCTGGTAATTCCGATTTGAAGGATAATCCTGGAAACTAGTACAATACAATGAATTTACAATGGAACACACGGTTAGTATGAACTATTGGCCCAATATAAATAGTAATGGATTAATTATTAATATTCATATTAACAAAGTTAAAACACAAGGTAACACATATAATCTTCTAGTATTCACATAAGATATTCGTTGTTGTTTTTTGTATTAGATACCATCGATGTTACTAGCTTGATTTTAAAAAAATAGTTTTCTCCCCATTAAAAAATTAATCAAGATCAATGTTTTGAAAAGATAAACATATCATTTTTCAAAGATACATTGACTAGAAATGCTTGACTTGAAAGAAAGAGTAAACTACAAGTTTTTTGTCAAAAAGAAACATAAAGTTTTGACCACTACGTAGTATTTTGCAATTTTCTAACTAATTAGTTGGAATAATGACTTGAAAGTGTTTTTAAATGAAAGTCGTCTGATTATCTTTAAAAGGCAGGTTGATTATCTTTAAAACGGCAGGTGGCACGACTTCTACGGACTTACGGTTGATTTTTTATGATTTTTCGAAGTTTGCCAAATTCTGACGAAACAGACAGACGGCCTCCATAAAGGTGACGGCCACCAGATATATTTGGGGGCTACCCTAACATTTAGGGGACCGCCACCAGTGACCCAAAAACACATTTTTGTGTACAAAATCATTTGGTGACTTATATGTAGAATGTAGGACTTTAAGAAGTTGATCCTGCACATAAATTTCGTGTTTTAGACATCATTTCTACTCTTAGGACATAGAAAGACATATATTGACACTTTCAAGATGTTTGAGATTATTTTCATTCAAGCTAGTATACAAGGTATATTTAACAACAAAACTAGTACAAATCAAGCAAGAAAACACTTTTCATATTTAATCCCACTTCATAGGAAATTTGATACATGGATCATACTTTATTTTAAAAACCATTTGTTTTGAAAACTAGAGCGATGTAGAGGGGGGTGAATACGTTTTCGTTTAAAAACTTTAAATCGTTTGTATCAAATCTCCAATCAAGTTAGACGCAATATGAGAAGTGACAATAATAGATTTACAACAATATCACATATCTTAACAATACAAGCTCAACCATAATATTAACTATAAAGTATTACACAATCACATATAATAAAATATATGCAACTATCCACACAATCATGAACACAATGCAAATATAAAAGTAAAGCGATAAATGTAAACAAAAGCGTAAATAGATAGGTAAAAGGAAATGCAAACCAGACACGATGATTTATAGTGGTTCAGTCACGAAAGCTCCTATTGCGCCCTACTCCCTCCTCGAGTTACCCAACTCGAGATTCCTCACTAGTCAACAAGCTCCTTTCACAGCGAGAAAACCATACTGGTTTTTTTTTTTCCTTACATTATTTCTTAACACAATCTCGATGTCGGGATCCTTCTTCTTGGTACAACCAAAACCCATATTTTTATGGCCCAACATAACAAACCTTGTGTTTTAAGGCCTAAAAACATAAACCATGTCGCTTGCATTATTTTCTGACACTAAGCTAGATGTCGAGTCCTAATCTTAGCTAGAACCAATCTACCACCTGTACTTGTATTTTGAGGACAAAAATACTAACCGACACACCATCAACACTTTTGAATTTATACACTATCCGGATCTACACAAGTACACAAGAATGAAAGACATGGACTCGATCTATATGTATCAAATGTTACAAATGGACTAACTACACTACATAATTTTGTATCTTGACGATGACGAAAGTTCTTCTCTTGCACATGAGGGAAGAAGAAAAGGATAGAAGATTGAATCACATTTAAACAAGATTAAACAAGTTAAATGATCAAAGATGTAGTGAGATTTAGAGAGAGAAAGAACTAAAACAATCTGTGTAAAAGGTTGTGAAAATAGTTGGAAGTGACCCACTATTTATAGGAGCTGAAAATAGTCTGTCAGACAGCGGTGGCTCCCAGATATATTAGGGGGCCACCCAGTATTTAAAGGGGACGCCAACATATTTAAGGGACCACCCCGATAGACGCTCTTGTTTTTGTCTTTTTGTGGTGAAGGTAAAATCTGGTAAAAAACTGACTTGTTTTAGGGGAGAAACGACTAGATTTGAAATTTGAAATAATTACCACATAAAACATTTCTTTATAATTTCAAAAATAATTTGTCTAAATAATTTTTAAAAAATTGTTTTGTTATATTGATAAAAATATAAAGTTTAAGACAAAAACTTAAATCTTTGATCATCCTACAAGTTTAATGTTGTTTGTATATACCTTACGCGATTTACTTCGGGTGCAAACAAATGTCGGTGTTGATGTAGACTTGAGACGTCGAGAGATGTAGATGCATGTATGCATTGATGATTTGTGATTACGAGTAACTTGCGCACTTTACGTTACGTATTACAAGTCACGTGTTTTTCATCACCAAAACATAAAGAGATCGTATAGATTAAATATCGTAATATTTGCACTAACACAGTCTACTTGAGAAATTTTATAGAAAGAGTGTATATGGTGTTCAAAATCGGTTATTTCGTAAGTGTTATAATTATTAGTAAATTTATTGATAAATTGTTTTGTTTTTAATTTAGGATACCTAAGAAATTTCATATGGTTACATAATGTTCGGGTGAGGAGGATCTAAGAAATCGATATAGAGATTGTGTATAATGCTTGAGGGAGATTCAATCATGCTACATTCATGTTGAAAATATTTTAGATTAGTCATTAATTACTTAAAAATAATCCATTGAAAGATACTTTACGGTATGTATGCATGATTGCATAAGAAACTAGAAAAATTAAAATGTCGCAGGCTTAGGCAACAAATGGAACCAAGTTTTCAGCGCAAGGTTCAGTAACCATCTGCTACGTCACTTTAAACATAAGTCTGTTTTTGTATATCTGACTACTTTATTATACATTAGGCGTGAGAACAAAGGTATTTTTCGACATGATTCTGTTGTATCATAAGTTTTTTTGTTATTCTGTTGTTTTGTTAGTGTCGTTTGGTTCTTTGTTAGGCCGTTTTGGATTTTAGATTGCAAACACGGTCTTTATTTTGTATACTTCTTGCTTTGTTTTTATGATACGGTTATATGGCTCAAATTTTTTAAAGCGTTATCTGAATCTCATTGTTTAAAATACACCATAAATTTGCAGGTTATGTTTAGTGAGTAAGGTTTCTAGTGTATCTTTCAGTTGACTTTGAGGTTCTTAATGAGGATGTTGTAAACGCAGAAGTTTTACAACTCTCCTGGACAGAGTACCTAATCATTGTAGTATAGTATAGGCAAGACTTGGGGGTTATCATCGTTCTCTAGGGGAATAGTTTGGGTAGGCTCGAATTGTACATTTACTAAGGTCTAAAGATTGAGAGAAGAGTATTTTTGTATTTTTATGTTTTTTAGAAAGCAAGTAAAATCTTGGGTTTAAAGAGTGGGTTTATTAACTAATTAAATTACTCCTAATTCTATTCTAATTATGCATAAAAGTAAATTGATGGAAAACTCGTATGGTTAAACAAACGTATTCACCTAATCATGCACTACTCTTTAGTTGCTCTCTCTAATCCTATTATCCGTCACCCTCGTTAGTGTAATGTGTAAGCATTCCCCTAATTCAGCAGCAGGCTGGTCAAGTCCGTTATCTACGTGACAACATAGATGTTGGTTACCTGCACGCACCGCTCACGTCCAATAGTAAATTCATGCGCACTGATGGCATCAAATAACGTCTATTTTATAGCATCATTTATCCTATGTTATTAACCTATTTTGTATAGTTATTGTAAAGAATTGTTACTTAATCGTTTATATTTGAGAATTGCAGTAATTATGGAGTACTTGGTGAATATTAGAAAAAGGCGCTCAT
>BQNB010132858.1:0-18560 GCA_026074375.1 Tanacetum coccineum
TCCTTGGGAGTTTGGTGATGAAATCCATGGTGATATTATCCCACTTCCACTGAGGAGTCTCAGGTTGTACCAACAAACTAGATGGTTTTTGGTGTTCAGCTTTGACCTTTAGGCATGTCAAACACTTGTTAACATATGTGGCAATATCGGCTTTCATGTTGGGCCACCAGTGTAATTCCTTCATGTCTTGGTACATCTTGTCGAAACCCGGATGAACAGAATATTTCGACTTGTAAGACTCATGCATAATCAGAGTCCTTAGATCACTATAGCATGGCAACCAACTTCTATTATTCAAACATAGTGTTCCGTCAGCACGCGGTTCCAACTTTTCTTACTGGGGTTTTCTGATTCCTTCTTAGACTCAACCAGCATACCTCCCAGATCTTCAGTCTCGAGGTTTTCTGATTTTCTTGCCTTAGTATGAGCTTCCAAAATTTGCTTGGGAAGATCCAACCTAATAGTCATAACTAAGGCTCGAACACACAATGACTTAATTTGTTATTTTCTGCTTAAAGCGTCAGTTACTACATTAGCTTTTCCCGGGTGATAACGAATTTTGCAATCGTAATCACTGAGAAACTCTAACCAAAGACGTTGCCTCATGTTTAACTCCTTCTGATCCAGGATGTGTTGTAAAATTTTATGATCAGTGAACACAGTACACTTTGTTCCATACAAATAGTGTCTTTAAATCTTTACAGCGAACACTACTGCTCCTAACTCCAAGTCATGAGTTGCATAATTCTTCTCATGAATTTTTAGTTGTCGTGATGCATAAGTAATCACCTTCTAGTTCTGCATTAAGACAGTACCTAATCCTTTATGCGAAGTATCGCAATAAACAATAAAGTTCTCAGCCCCTTCAGGTAAAGCCAAGATAGGTGCACTACACTATTTTTGCTTTAATAACTAAAAAGCGGCTTCTTGTTTGTCACCCCAATTAAACTTGACCTTCTTCTGGGTTAGCTTGGTCATTGATTTGGCGATCTTGGAAAATCCTTCAATGAATCTTCGATAATAACCGACAAGACCTAAAAATTGATGGATCTCCATTGCAGTCTTAGGAGATGCCCAATCTTTAATAGACTCGATCTTGGCGGGATCCACGTGAATGCCATGGCGGTAAGGAACTTCAAGAAGTTCTTTAGAAGAAGAGGAAAATTTGTTCGACAACCACACGACGACAAAAAGGTCTTCCGAAAAGTAAAGGAAGACAAGAAGGGAAAAGTAGATAGAAAGTGTTTCAAGTGTGGTGATCCAAACCACTTTATAAGTGATTGTCCCAAACACGCCTACACTGATCAAAAAGCATTTGTTGGAGGGTCATGGAGTGATAGTGATGAGGACGAAGACCTCAAGAAATACGAGATTTGTCTCATGGCACATGACTCCAATGAATTACTTTCCGACATCCTTTATTATAGTAGCTCTTCTTTAGATGACGAAACATTGCAAAACGAGTATAACAAGTTGTGTAAAATTAGTCTTAGAATAATCAACAAAAACAAGCGCCTAAAAACTAGAAATGAAATCCTAGATAATGAAGTTTTTAAACTCAAGGAAAAATTAAAAAGACTAGAGAAAAAATAAGGCAATGAGTGAAGAATGTAAATCATGTATCGACCTTCGTTCAAAAAATGATTCACTTGCATCAAAACTTGCAAAGTTTGAAAATAGTAGTCATTTTCTACAAGAAATGATTGAAAATCAAAGATTACATAATGATAAAAAGGGACTAGAATTCACAGAACATAAAGCTTCGACTAGCGGAGTTAAAACAGGAAAAAGTGGCAAAAATAGTGCTGCAAAAGTTATTGTGGTTCCGACTCAACCGGGTCCCTCTGAAAGGGATCCGGCTAATGTTGACGAAGGGATCCGAGCAACTGTAGCAGCTGATGCAAGTTTAAAACCAAATTTGTAAAATAGAATCGATTTTGTCCAAATAACTAAGAAACTTCACCTAGTACTTCTGTAGGAAATACCAAACAACCACCGGCTTTAAAACTTAATCAAGGGCTTGCAAAAAGTAAAATCCAAACACGACCTAAAATGCCTTTTAAGAGACCAAACACCGTATTTCCTAAAAGTAACTATAACCAAGTGAATTGGAACTATTCACCACAACATGGATACCAATTTCAACCACCCAACTTCACCTCTTGGGGACCATACCATCCATTCCCTTATATGAACCAACCAAATGGTATGTATAACGCTAACAGACCCATGAGATATTATGGACTAAACGCTTGAGTTGTTTCATGCTTTTAGGTATGTCTAAAAGTTCAATTGGAACCAGATGAATGGATCAAGGATAGTGGGTATACAAGGCATATGATGGGTAACAAAAGCTTATTCTCTACCTACAAAGCTATTGATGGAGGTAACTTAGTGTTTGGTAGTAACGCAAAAAGCAAGATTATTGGCAAAGGTACGATCACTCACAACTCCCTAACTATTAGTGATGTTAGTCATGTAGATAATTTAAGTTTTAACTTTCTTAGTATAAGTCAAATATGTGATAAAAAGTGCAAAGTAGTTTTTAGCAAAATCGGTAGTGAAATACTTAAAGACGGCATTACCATAGAAAGAGGGATTAGGAAAAATAGTCTTTATGTAATGAAAATTGGTAACTCACCTAAAGATAAACTTTGTCTAACTCCTATAAATGATACTTCGACCCTATGGCATCAAACATTGGGTCACGCCAATATGCGACTTATACAATCGCTGTCATCTAAAGAGCCTGTTAGAAATTTACCAAAACTAAAATTTGAAAATCATTTTTGTGACGCTTGCAACATAAGAAAACAATTTCACGCGAGCCATAAGGCAAAAAACATGGTTTCTACTACTAAGTGTCTAGAACTTTTACATATGGACTTGTTTGGTTCGTCGGTCGTCCAAATCTATAGAGGAAACTACTATACTTTGGTTATTGTCGACGATTAATCAAGATATACATGGAGTAGATTTTTAAAAAACAAAAATGAAGTGTTTGATCATTTTGAAATTTTTAAGCAAGAAAATTTAAGTACAAAAGGGTTGTCCCATTGTTTCAATCCGTACAGATCACGGTCGGGAATTTGATAACGAGGTGCAATTTGGAGTTTTTTGTGATGCTAATGGTATTACTTACAATTTCACGGCTACACGTACTCCTCAATCAAAAGGGTAGTTGACCGTAAAAATAGAACTTTACAAGAAATGAGTCGCACTATGCTAAATGAACAATCTATCCCTAAAAATTTTTGGTGTAATGCCATCGACACCTCTACTTATATTTTAAATAGAATATTGATTAGACCTTTCCTTGAAAAAACTCCATATAAACTTTTTAAAGGTAAAAACTCTTTATACTTTTTTTTAACCTTTCTTTTTATTTTCTCACCTTTTCATTTTTTTTTCTTTCTTTTTTTTTTTTTTTTATCTTCCATATTCTTCGCTTTCAGGTGGAGGTCTCAAATTATGATAGTCATAGTTCGTTGTTTGAAACCTTATTCACCAATGTTTCACTGCTTCACATTTGTCACTTTTACCTCCTAGTAAGACTGGTAAGAAGTGTTGTTTGCATTAACCTGCAAACGTGTTAGAGATACGCGTTGTTGTATTAAGGTTTTGTGGTAAATTGAAGCAAATGCGTGTTAGTCGTTGAAGAAACGCGCGATAGATAGATTACCTCACGCACTGGAGAGATAATTCTTCGTGACCATAATGAGTCACACGTTCATCGAATTGACGTCATAGTGTTCTTAGGGGAGAGAAGTATGTGTGTCACTCACACAAAGAATGTGTAGATGCAGTATGAACCGCTGGTGATCTGGAGTGTCCTTGAGAGAAGAAAGGATAGAACTAGTCCAAAGAGGAGAAAATTCTCAGAGAAAAAAACTATCTATTCAGTTGTGGAAATGTCGATTTTTTGGCCTGTGTCGATAGGTTGCTCATAATGTCGCCTGTGTTCTAACTATGCTCTGTCATACCTTTAGTAGATGAATGATATAACCGAAATCATTTGCTCCGAGAGAATCACCGGTTGCAGCTAATACGTAATCATGATAAGAGACCCAATACAAATAGAAGAAATAGAAGAAAAGGAAAATGGACCATTAAATAAAGAAATTGTAAACATCAAGGAAGGAAAAGATCATCCCTTAGAAAAGGTCATATGAAAATTAAACGAAAGAACCTTAAGGTCTCAAGTCCAAAATCAAAGTAATTTCTTTTGTTTCGTGTCAACCGTAGAACCCAAAAATATTAAAGAAGCCATTAAAGACGAAAGTTAGATAATTGCTATGCAAGAAGAATTAAATCAATTCGTAACTAATGATATATGGAACCTTATCCCACCTCCTAAAAATCAAACCGTCATTAGTACAAAATGGGTTTTCAAAAACAAATTATATGAAAATGGTGTAGTGTCTAGAAACAAAGCTAGGCTTGTCGCACAAGGATACAACCAACAAGAAGGAATAGATTTTGATGAGACATATGCTCCCATAGCAAGGTTAGAATCTATAAGATTCCTTCTTGCATATGCTTGTGCAAATTATTTCAAACTTTTTCAAATGGACGTCAAAAGTGCCTTCCTAAACGGTTTTATAAATGAAGTCTTTGTGTCACAACCTCCTGGTTTTGTCGATTTTGAAAAACCTAATCATGTGTATAAACTTAAAAAGGCTCTTTATGGTCTTAAACAAGCACCCAAAGGTTGGTACGATAGACTTAAAGCCTTCCTCCTTGAACACAAGTACACCATGGGATTGGTAGATAACACCCTATTTACCAAGAAATTAGACTCACATATCATTATTGTCCAAATATACGTGGACGACATCATATTCGGATCAACTTATCAAGAGCTTTGCAATGATTTTTTTAAAATCATGCACGACGAGTTCGAAATAAGTATGATGGGTGAGTTAAATTTCTTCCTTGGTTTACAAATCAAACAACTAGAAGATGGCATCTTTTTCAACCAATCCAAATACATTAAAGAAATGCTTAAGAAATTCAGTCTAGAAGACTCTGAACCTATCAAAACACCAATGTCATCCGAAACCAAACTCACCAAGGACGAAGACGAGGAATCCGTTGACAACATAAAATATCATGGCATGATTGGTAGTTTACCCTATCTCACGACAAGTCAGTCGGACATCATGTTTAGTGTTTGTCTATGCGCCCGTTTTCAAGAAGATCTAAAAACTTCTCACCTTGAAGCCATGAAAAGAATATTTAGATACATTAAGGGAACAACACACTTAGGATTATGGTATCCCAAAGGAACGGGAGTAGAAACAAAAGTTTACACCGACTCCGACCATGCCAGAGACTGTCGATCGCAAGAGTACTAGCGGTGTTTGCACCTTCATGGGTTGTTGTCTAACATCCTGGTTCTCCAAGAAACAAACTGCCCTAGTTATTTCTACCACAGAAGCCGAATATGTATCCGCAGGCAAGGCATGCCAACAAGCATTGTGGATGAAACAAGCCCTTGTAGACTATGACATCAAACTAAATGACATTCTCGTCCCATGTGACAATAAAGGTACCATTGATCTAAGTAAAAACCCTATCCTACACTCTTGCACCAAACATATAGAAATCCACCACCATTTCCTCTGAGATAATGTGCAAAAAGGAAACATTATCATAGAGAAGGTTTCCTTAGAAGATAACATTGCTGATATATTAACTAAACCACTCAAACATGAACCTTTCAACTTACTTAGACTAGGACTTGGACTCATGGAACCAAAAGCTTAATAAACCTAAAATAAATCACTTCTATACAAAAGCTAACCCCATCAGTATAACATCACGTGCTGTGATGATGCGTTTACAAGAAGTATACTTAAGAAACTCGTACTCTGATTGCTTGCCCTGCACTATCAGAAATATACTCTCAGGACAGAGTATATTTGTCTCGACCACACAATAAAAACCTTTGCCTCGACCAACGGTCTTTGAATCCACATGATTCTACCATCAAATAGTCGGATTACCTCAAAACCCCGAGTCCCTCTAAAAGGATTTTGGTAAATCCGAAAGATCTCTTTTCTTCTCAAATCTGAGTCTAGGATTATGTTTCGCACACAAGAGTAAAACTTTCGAGAAATTTTGTTCATGCAACTATATGTAGCTATACTATATACTATTACGTATGCATTTGCATTATCAAAAGGATTTCTTTACTTCATACAAACCCTGAAAGAGTAAATTTTAAAAAAAATACTTTTCACGATTAGGACACACATAAAACTCTTTTCATACATTGATTAATACAAAGTAAAAACGTTTTTCTCATTCATCACTTCATATGTCTCTTGAATGCTAAAGGGAATACATAATCAATATGTATTTTCGAGTGCATTCAGCCGAAGTAACATTAAAATAAGGAGCTCAATGTGTTATCTCATTGCTATATTTTCCTTTTGAGTCGAGATAACCGCACCTCCACATTGTTTGCATATAGGCACACACTATAATTTTTTTTGAGATCATCTATTTTTTTGGAAATATAAGACCTCTAAAAATTCTTTGCATTGCCTTCACCTTCCATCATTTCTTTTCTTCTTTTCTATTCAACAGACACCCGGATCCCTTCTGTATAGAAGGGCGGAACCCTTTCGAGAAGGTTCCGGCAGATCCGGGTGATCAGTGACTTTTATATACGAATTTTAAATTTCAATTTCTCCATTTACCTCCTTTTATCAACCTATCTCCAGGTTCTAGACATTAGAGGTTGACATATTGTGCATTAACTCCATATTTAATAATTGAATTTTGCCAAAATTAGTAGATTTAGCATTAAATTCCATTGATGACTCTATCTATAAATAACCATCTTCTCCATTGCATCTCCATCACCAATTTCCAGCCATACATTGATCATCACAATGCCAAAATCCTCTAATGAAAAGAAAGAAAACAAATCACTACGAAGAACGGCTCGGATTAGTGTTCATGCTTGTTTTCTTGTCATTCCACCATCCAATTCTCCACCTTTCCAACGTTTTTCTCCTCCTAGTGACTATCAAATGTCACCACCCTCTACACCTCTTGACTCTCCACCACCAACTCCTATTACACCACCAGGCTTCTCTCCAAGTGAACTTCTAGCCACTCCGAAGGCAACACCAACTCCTTTAACCTCACCACCTCTGGCACCTACTTAACCATCCAAGCAATCATCATCATTGATCATCAACATAGAGCCCATTAAGCTCATCTTCTTAACTCCTCTCGCATCTCCTCATCCTTTCTTCGATTCACTTGAAGACCTCCTACCTAGGACCACCAATCCTCTTCTTTCTCAACCCACGTTCGACTCCATCGAACGCTTAGCAAGCCAACCACCACCGGTTCTCGATGTCATGGAAATGGAACCGCCTCTACCACCTCTACCACCATAATTTCTGCCATTATCTCAACCGATGTGGTCAAATGATCTTC
The DNA here is from genome assembly GCA_026074375.1 of Tanacetum coccineum. Taxonomy (NCBI): domain Eukaryota; kingdom Viridiplantae; phylum Streptophyta; class Magnoliopsida; order Asterales; family Asteraceae; genus Tanacetum; species Tanacetum coccineum. The sequence continues at coordinate 7,459 of BQNB010132858.1, forward strand.
TACCACCACTCGTTCACGAGATATTTTGTAAACATTGCCAACAAAAGCAAGTGATCGTCAATGATCTCCGTGACAAAATGAGATTCATTGTCAATCACATCCTCGAACGTCTCACTACTATCACCCACCAAAACTTTCCATAGGACGTTTTGGTGACGACTATAAGAAAAATATTGTATTTTGTTTTTAATTTTTAGTTTAAGAAGAACATTTCCTTGTTCTTATTTTTACCTATTTGTAAATGACGCAAAGTCACTAAAATAGTTGTTTGTTTTGTTACAAGGATCATTGTTCACTTCATGTGTTGCTTGCCTTGTGCCTTGTCTTTATACATATTCTCTTGTATTATATCTCATTATATATATACTAACTTATCTCAAGAAATTTGTCAATCAGATTTTCTTCTCCAGGAACCGGATCCCTTCGATAACGAAGGGCGGAACCCTTTTGAAAAGGTTCTGGTTGATCCGGGAAAACAGTGGCTTCAACACTATATTTTTTTCGTATTTGTTTGTAGGTACTCTCAAAGCAAGGGGAGCTTATATTTATGTTAGTTATCGCTAACATTTTCTTTGTAGCACCAAATCCATTTGGATTTCTCAACAATCTTATTTAGGGGGATCTCCCGTCAAGGGGGAGCATAACACTCTTGTGGAAACTAGAAGGGGGGTTGAATAGTTTACAGGTTTGTTTTGCGTTTTAAAAGTTTACTTTCAAAATACTTAGATTCGAGTTGTATGTTCAACCAATCAACAATATGAATCAACAAAGTAAATATCTAGACTAATAATAAATAACAATCACAACAATATAAAGAGATGAGAGAAGGAACAATCAAACCAAGACACCAAGATTTATAGTGGTTCGGCAACGAAGCTCTTCTTCGCCCTACTCCACTCCCCGAGTATCCTACTCGAGATTTCACTATGTCAAAAAGCTCCCTTTGGGCGGAGAAAACCATTTACACGTCGCTTAAGTTATTTTTCGACACTAAGCTAAATGTCGAGTCCTAATCTTAGCTAGAACCAATATACCACTTCACAATCACTACACAATCACAAGAGCTACACTATCGGATTTACAAACTATCTGAATCACACAAATACACAAGATAATTACAATAGAGATTTGGTACTTAGAAGAAGAGAGGAGAGATCACTATATAACAATTCGTTTCTTGGCGAATACGAATGTTCTTCTCTTGCACTTGAATGAGAGAGAAGATATGACAAGAAGAGATTAGATCACTTGAAACAAGATCTAAGAATGTTAGTGATCAAGAGATTTAGAGAGAGAAAGAATATTTTAGAGAGAGAAAGTTATCAGAAAATTTCGTGCTAAGAGGTGTGTTTTTCTGCAAAGAATGGAACAGTATTTATAGGCAGGAAAACCCAACGGTCACTGGGGGCGGTCCCGCGGTCCCAGATATATCTGAGGGCCGCCAGGCCTATAAGGGGGCCGCCCAGTAGACTACGCTCCTGTTTTTGTCTTTTTTTGGGGAAGGTTGTATCTGGTATGGAACCTTCCATTTTAGGGAGAAAATTTGAATTTCAAATTTGAAGTTTTTAATAAAACTTTTCTTTTAATTAGAAAATATTTTTTATAATTATTTTTGTGAAATTCTTTTGTAAAAATGTGATGGATAAGAGAAAAATATTTTCTTGATCACTAATCATGCTTAATGATTTGTTTGTTCATACCTTAAGTGATTACTAATCTTAGAAATGGAATTTTACGATTAATAATTTGTAAACGTTTAATTTTATCGTAAAAGTTTTTACATTTTGTTATTATCAAAACGTTGAGAGGTCAAAAAATATAAATAACGTTTTTAGACATTATTTGTATTAACAATCTCCCCTTTTTTGATGATGACAAAATATAAACTCATTTTGTATAAAATTGAATGTTTCAAATTATTAATGAGTTTTCATTCCATTTCTCCCCCTTTTTGTCGAATTCAAAAAGGATGATCGTCGAGTAGTTGTAGTAAGAAAGAAGTCGACGATATTAAGACTCCCCCTTGATGTATGTTCCCCCTTATTTGGGGCACCAAGAGATCGATCTTACAAAAATTGTTTGCTATAAAACAAAGTTAGAGGTACAAGTGCAAGACAAATATCTTTCAACAAGTAGTAATATAGCAATAAAACATAAAGTGGCTTCATTCATTACTTAATAAGCTCATACAAGAAGCATTTATTTCAATTGAAGCTAAATACGAGATAAGACAAATTCATACTATAATTGCATGAATCATTACAAGATAAAGTAGATAATCATAGAATAAAAACATAATAAGGCATAGATCTACACTAGTGGATTCTTGAAATGTAGAAGATGCCATAATCAAAAGACGAATGGTCGATTATTTAGGTAGATTAATCATATAAAAATGATTAATTAAAGAGGGAAAAAGAGGAGGTTGGTGACACATGGTTTGGAGGGGTACAAGTTTGAGGTATGAGACGGGTGAGAAAAAAGTGAATGAAGTTGATTTTATTTCTCAAGGATTAGAATTGGTGTCTAGAAAATTTGCAACAATGACAAAAACTTGAGTGAAATTCAACTTGAGCATGAGAAGGAGGATGAATTGGTTGCGGTGGTGGTGAAGGTGGTGCATGAATGTAGGCATTGGATGGGTTAGTGTGTAAATCAAGGATGGTGGAAATTGAAAGATTCACGAAAACTATGATCCGGTGGTCTAGGTGAGTCAAACCACATGATAGCCATTTTAGTGAGAGAAAGTAGAGAGATGGAAGATGAACTTGTAATTTGATGGAAAATGGATGAAGGATACAAATGACTCAACAATGCCAAACGTGAGTAGTCACGAGGGGATTTGCTAGAGGAAGACATGAGGATTTTTAGGAGAAGTGAAAGATTTAGAAGAGAATATGTGGTTGAAATGGAGAAGAATGATGTTCATATATAGAAGAATTTTGGGAAAGGCATGGTGTTGAAGAATAATGATTCTAAGGAGTGTTTAGTTAATTTAGGAAAGGATGACTGGACCCAAGGGGAATAGGGTCAAAGTTGCAGAAAGAGAGGAGACAAGATAATTTTGTGGTTCTCCTGATGGCGGTCCCATAAATATTTGGCGGTCCTATATATATTAGGGGGCCGCCCTCTATTTTGGGGGCCGTTCTCTGGAGGATTACGAAATTTTCCAAATGTTAATTGTTTTTCAGAATAACCTAAGAAGGTTGGAGGGGTGATTGTGGCATTTCCATTTCTTCAAGAATCACATAATCTAACCAAAAGAAAATAAAAAGCATGCAATGGAGTCAAGTAGGAGCATATAAGTGACATACAGGTTCATAAAATGTCATATAGCAAGCATGAATAATGACTAAGACAAGTTATACACGTACTAGAATAACTGAGATAGAGGTTATTACATAGCAATAATAATAGTACGTATGTCTAGCAATAATACTTAATAGAAGTATCTCAAACAGTATTCGAATCATTACTTGAAACATCTTCAGAGGATATAGAGATAATTGCTTAAAGATGAGTGAAATGAACCCAAGGTTTCATGGATGGTCAATATGATATATATTTTGATTTTTGTAGATGAGGATTAATTTTGATGAGGTGATCATATAGACGATTTAGAATCATTCCATATGGCATTGGAGAGTTTGGTTGATTTTTAATCTTTTCAATTCGTTTGGTTAGAAAATAGGCAAAGTTGAAAGGAGTACTTGTTTGAATGCAATACATCATGTGACATGATGATGCAGGAAGAAAAATTAAGTTATTTTGAGTGCCAAAGGCATTATCTTGAATGATTTCATTCCAATATCTCATGTCATGACGAAGTTCTTCTTTGAGAATTTTGTTTGGAAAGATGGTTTGTCCAGTTGTTGTGATTGATTGAATAATTTCATTTGGTGTTGGGATGTGTGTTTGGTAAGGTGTGTTTGATTCTTGATTGATTCTCAAAGAGTCGAGAGATGAATCTTCAGAGTAAGAACATTCTCCTTCACATGGAATGGAAAGTGGAGGTGAGTCTTTTTAGGAAGAAGGTGATGATTTTGGAGTGGATGTCTTGCGTTTCCATACTTGTCTTACCGACATTCTTGGTTTTCTAGAGAAGTTATAATGGTGGTTTGAGCAAAACATTAATAATGAAGGAGAGGAGGATGAAGAAGATGGAGGTGGAGATGAAGTATGAGAATTGGGTGATTTAAATAATGGGAAAGATGTGATAGAATGGCAAAGCATGGTTTGGATAGAAGAAGATGCAAAAGTTGGTTTAGCTAAACAGGGAAGTGCCAGCTTGAGGCTGTAGGTAGGATGGTCTTTTGATGATCTAGTCCGGTAATTCGAGGCATTGTTACCTAAAATAAAACAATCAAAATCATATTTTAATTTCTTACACTTGTGTTGTTATTTTGAGTTTGTATCTAGTGTGTGCCTAGATGTGACAAATGTGAAGTAACAATTAACTCGACCTAATATTAAAATCTTAAGAGTTAATCCAAATGCTCCTTAATTTGATTTTGCTCATTTAAACATGTCGAAAAATACATATGAATTATGTATCTCGACCTTTGTTCATGAGATCATTATGCATGTGTTTAAAAACATTTTTAAGTTGTATTAACAATGCATAACAACAATTTTATTTGGTTTTTAACGTGGGGGATTTGAAAATAAAATTGGGGTTTTTGTTCAAAATCAATTTTTCGACAAACTCACTAATGTATGGCAATCCTATGTCTACGAGAAGCATATTAGTTATACATTGTAACCTAGTAGTCCTAATTGTACAAAATTAAAAGAAAAATAAAAAATCCCCAATTTTAATTTTTGTGTTCATCATGAACCCTAGACTCAAATTGAAATAAAATAGATGAAATGACTTACAATTGATGATCTTTGTGATGTTGTGGATGATCATGGCAGGATTTGAGCATGTGTAGGGTGCTCGACCGCACAAGGCCTCCATTTTTCAAGGGCCCCACGATTCTAGACATTGCGATTGATTTAATTCGATGTTTGGCATAAAAGTGATAAGAACGTGTTCATGAATGACAAACTATTTTGCTGTTGGCGGTCCCATATTTATCAGGCGGTCCAAATTATTTGGGGCCGCACAAGGATTATGGGGCAGCCTCAGCAAAAGATATTGTTTTGGACTTAGTTTTGATGAAAATTTTGCAAATAGGAGTGACATTTTAATTTGTATTTCGCGAATTAAAAATGCTTAAGGTACTTCGGATGATGTATCTAGTTGTATACGGGACATGGGAATAGAAAAACGCGACTAGAATTAAGACAGAAGAAGAAGAAGCGGACTAATATGATTTATGGAATGTGTTCCATCATTCCTAAACCAAGACGTAGATAGTTAAACGATTTACGTTTAAGGGGTTTCGTAAGAATGTCGGCGATGTTGTCGCGGACGGCACTTTTTTGATTGAGATATGTCCTTTCTGGACATTATCACGAACAAAGTGGTGACGAATTTCGATGTGTTTTGTTCGAGAATGTTGCACCGGGTTTTTGCTAAGGTCAATAGCGCCTTTATTGTCGCACATTATTGGGACGTCATCGAGTCGAACGTCGTAGTCGATAAGAGCTTGTTTCATCCATAGTGCTTGTTGACATGCCTTTCCGGCGCTTACATATTCGGCTTCGGTAGTGGATATAGCAAGAGCGGTTTGTTTCTTCGAGAACCAAGATGTCAAACAACATCCCACGAACATACAAATACCGCTAGTGCTCTTTCGGTCCACATAATCTCCCGCATGATCAGAGTCGGCATATACTACTGATTCTATGCCAGTCCCCTTAGGATACCATAATCCTAAGTGCGTAGTGCCTTTGATGTATCGAAAGATACGCTTAACCGCTTCAAGGTGTGTAACAACCCAAGTTTCAGGTCAACGTCTATCCCGAGCTAAGATAATTATTTTTGCTACGTAATTAGTTATAGTCGTTTATACTATATAAGGTTTAATGATAATTTCCATTTATAGGGTAATTTCATGCGCGGTTGAGTGTTTCTTTTTGTTTTAGCGTCTAAGAAAGTCCATAAAAAATATATGGTTGCTCCGAGAGATTTGTGATTATGGTATTTTTGAACTTTTTCGACTGTTTCCTGAGTTTTTGTAAAAACTGTGTTTAAAGGTCGTGTTTTACGTGGTTTAACGTTTTAAAGTAAAATTAGTGGGACGGATTTAAAATATTTACTAACGTGGTGTGACCCAAGTTTTTAACCGATTTTATTAACAAAATAAATGCTTTGTACTAGTTTTAAAATAACTTAAGAATGGAGGGACCTAAATTGCTAAGATGTTAAAGTTTAATTTTATAAATAGGACCTCACACCTCACTTATAAAACTTTTACAAAAAAAAACTCACTCTCCTCCCTCTCTTGCTCTCTTCGAACCGGCCACCACCACAATACCACTTTTTCAGCTTATTTTCTGACATGCATTAAGATCAAATTACATATTATTAATCCTTGTTTCAAGAGCTACAAAACTCACTATTAAAATCCTACATGCACTAAGTTTTGAAGAAGTTAGATTTTGGGTGTGTTTTTGAGTATTTCGTGTATAAAGGGGTGTTTAAAATAGTTATATCGTTGTTATTAGCAAGTTGGTTGATTGAAAAAGGTTTGTTTGTTTGGGTTGAGTTTTCGTTTGATTTCGAAAGGCAAGGGGAACCATAGTTTGGTTTTCTTATAAGCATTGTAAGCATCTATTTATGTTTTTGTATTGATTATATTGATTATATTGCGTATTATATGATTATTGCTATAAGATCCAAGTGCGGAAATTATTGAAAGTGTATTTGGTTATTGACCAAACTTTGATGGTTTTGGTATGATTAATAGGATAGCTAAGATGGTTGTGATAGATCCGGATTAGTCGTCAAAAAATGTCGTTTTTAATAGGTTTTGTGTTGACAAGTTTGAACAGATAGTTTGACTTACCGTAGTGAGTCGAGAAAATTTTTAAAAAGTTATTTTTGTATGTCAATTCGATAGTGTTCGCCTTTATGTACGTTTCGATAGGTGGATCGCTCTAACGTTTTCTTTAACTTTAATAAAGAATGTTTTACGGCGAGTCAGTTTGGGTTATTTTTTGCGCGGTAAAAATTTAAACTAGAAGTTTAACTTTTGAAAGTCAAACTTGCGTAAACTTTTGAATATAATCTATAATGAGCAAAGGGTTCGTAAGGTTAGTTAATTGATAACGAAATATGAAGTTCACATTATATTATCATTATTTCAGCGTATACTTCTCTTAAAAAATGGAAACTTTATGGAAAAGTGTCGTAATATTGTTAAGTGCGTCAAAGTAAAATGTTTTGTGTCGCACTTGGAGAATATAGTATATGATTGTATGTACGTAATACGTGTTATATATTTATTTATTTTCTTTAAAGGAGAGTAGATGAGAGAGTGAGATGTTGAGTTGAGGATAGAGAGAGAGAGGAAGGTTAAAATAAAAAAACAAATATCCGTGAGAAGGATAAAAATAATTTTTTTTTCAAAAAAGTTCTTAAAAAACTCTGAAAAAAATTCACAAGATCGTGTATGTTGGTGCATGAAAAAGTTGTGAAGGAAGTTTTTTTAATTTTGAGTTTTCATACGTTTTTTTAATGCAAAAAAAAAGAAAATTTGATGCACAAAATTTTCAACTTGTTAAAGTTTGATACGCAATAAAATTTTAATCAAAAAAGTCAAAAGAAGTTGGGTACAAAAACGAATTTTTGATGCACAAAAAAGCGATTTAATGCACAAATAAAATTTTAATCAAAAAAGTTAAAAAAACCTTCCTTCACAACTTTTTCATGCACCAACATACACGATCTTGTGGAATTTTGTCAGAGTTTTTTGAGAACTTAAAAAAAATCTTTTTATTTTTCTCACGGATATTTGTCTTTTTATTTGATCTTTATCATTATATATATGTTTATTTATATATATTTATATATATATTTTTTTATATATATATTATATGCATTACGGAGTATATGAATTTATTTTACTTTTAGTCATTGTTCGCTTTATTGGTTTATATAGGTCGCGGTTAGGACGTGAAGCTATTTGCGCTTGTTGATTTGATTAATTTGGATCTTTTGCTTAAGGTGAGTTCATAGCCTCGCATTTAGACCTTTTGATTGTTTTTAAACCGGCGAGGGGGATTCATGTTTTTTTATAAAATAGAACAAATATGATTTTATGGGTATTGCTGGACTCCCGGATTACGAGATGTTTCCGCATAGGTAGTCTTGTCGATAGGTCCCTTATTTCGTGAACCGTAATTGCCTGGTAAGATGATGCTAAATGCATTTAAATAGATCTATTAGGTTTGACAACCCTGTCCGGGGTTTGAATCCTTGTGACCACCCTGTCAAACATACATTTTGTATTTAGAAAGTAGTAGGTATATGACAATAATACCTTGTTTTAGGGCACATTAACATATGAAATGACATATGTACTGTTAACGTTCGGTGTCATGAGCTTATTGCGAAAAAAAGAAGTTGCTATACATTGCATTCGTTGCTTTGTTTTCCTGAGAACTAATTATGTGTCCAAAGATTTTTACTTATTGATCATTTTAAACTCTATGAATTTCACTCAACATTGTTGTTGACGTTTTAAACATGTTTTATCCCAAGGTAACTAAGGATAAAGGCACGATGGTGTGGAGGTGTCGTGGGATTTTTTTTTTTTGTGATGGATTTGTTGAAAGTCTCTTTGTGTGTTCCTTGTCTTTAAAAAACAATGTCTTAAATTGTTCTAAAAAATGTCTTTATTGTGAAACAATAGTTTTTCAAATGTTGTAATGGTTGTGGTTGTGATTCTGTAGGGGACCTAAACGCGTTTTTAACTTTGATTAATAATGGAACATATGTTTGTTAAACGTCTCATTTGGGTCCGTATTTCTTTTATTCTTAGTAAGATGGTGCTATTTAGTAACGCACCAATTGTAAATCTTTATGCGCAATCCAATGTCATTGGATGGGGGGGTTACGAGTGGTATCTCGAGCCCTAAGGTTTATAGAGGAATGGGTCGTGTCTTTTGAAAACCTTAAAACTTATAAGCTACTACACGCCGCAAGATCCTCGTTGCCATTAGTTACATATAGAAAGAAAAGGTAAATTTGTTAATTGTTATGTATAGGTATATTTACGTATGTGTTATATGTATAAATGGTTTTGTATGGATATATTTATGCACGTGTTGGATGCATAAAGTGTTATGTATTGGTACATTTATGCATGTGTTGTATGCATAGAATGGCATGTGATTATATGATAACCATTATTATATATATTTGAAATATAATTAAGGTATATGCGGAACGACAATGTCACGATTTGTAAATTTTTATTTGTTGCACGTTTATGCGAATTGTTATTTTGATAATAGTGTTCCAATAAGAATAAGAATTGATACGCTATTAAGTAAGTATTATATGATATTTTCTAGATTATCATGGTGAACGTAATTCCTCCTAATCATGTGGATGACGTACCTGTCGTTGAGCCGAATCAACACGATGATGTTCCTGTTGTTCCTGAGCCTGTATTAGAGGATGAAGACGAGGACCCGGAAGAAGAAGAATTTGAGGAAGAAGAAGAACCCCAAGAAGAAGAAGATGATATGGAAGTCGACATTGAGGAAGATGAGAATGAGCCAGAGTTGACATATCCTTATGAAAAGGTGGATCCTCTTAACCCTCTATCGCCTACTTCTGAGTCTGAGCCTGAGGATGTGATTGAGGTTGAGAACACGATTGAGCACGAGGATGAGACTGTTCCTGCTAGCGTCCATGAGTTAGGTGAATCGTCTACTGCTCCTTTTCTTCGAGAGGACAGTGATGGTCTATTGCCTGATCTTATGAGGAGGGACATTAACACTCTTTTTGGTCGAATGGATTCTCTTTCAAGATGACTATGTGGTCACGAGACGGCGCATGCATTGGTCGAGAAGAAAAGAAAAGCAAAGGACGAGTATTATGGTAAGTTGATTTTGGATTTGGGTAATAAAGTGCGTTTTAGTGTAGAGCAAGGAACGACTGTAATGAAAAAGCTAGTTGAAAGGCTTGGTAACGTTGAAGACAAAGCTGAGTGTAAGAAGTTGAAGAAGGAACTTGAAGAAGCAAGGTTTAGCAACACATTCCTTCATATGCAGAAAGAACGAGTCGAGAGAGATCTCTATTAGACTAGAGTTCGGGCTCATGAGTTCCATCAAGAGATGATTAGTAGAGGATTTGTGTTTGAAGAAAGACCAAATGAAGCTATTTATGTTCCGATTAAAGATGAGAAGAGTCCATCATCAGAGCCGCGAGGAGCTCCTCGTGATTCTTAGTAGTTTTGTTTTAATTGTGGTATCTTCAATTGTGGTATCTTTATTGTGTAATCACTAAACTGAATCCTCAGTTAGTAGAATTAGTTCTATTAGTTGTAACGATTTATATCATTTCATGAAACAATGCAACTATGTATTAACTCTTTTGTGATGAAAAATGAATGACTATATTTTGATTACTACTTGATGTTGTGTGACTGTTGTTGTGATTGATTTGTCATTGTACCATGTTATGAGTATATCATGTTATGAATGCTTATCAGATTGTTTTCTGTGTGACGTGATAGAATCATGCCTCCAAAGTCTGCACCTTTGGCTCAAGTTGCTATTCGTTGAATGATCAAGGAAAGTGTTGATGCTGCTATCGCTGCTAAGCGGGCTAGACATGAAAATGTTGGAAATAATGCTAGAGGATCTGGACCAGTTAGGGGTCAAGATGTTGCACCTGCTGTTCATGAGTGCACTTTTGTTGGGTTTATGAAGTGCAATCCTACTGTTTTTCATAGTACTGAAGGAGCTGTTAAATTACGAAGATGGTTTGAGAAAACTGAAAGTGTTTTTAGAATTAGTGAATGTGCAGAGGGCAAGAATGTTAAGTTTGTTGCTGCAACACTGTAAGGACCTGCTTTGACTTGGTGGAATGCTAAGGTTGCAACCATGGGTTTAGAGACGGTGAACCAAATGCCTTGGACTGAATTGAAGCAATTGATGACTGTAGAGTTCATGGAGCACGAATTGTGGAACTTAAATGT